>PNEQ01000483.1:0-15104 GCA_003012365.1 Medauroidea extradentata | reverse complement strand
TTTAGTATAGTTTACAACCTCAGATGTTGTATTAATTTTAACATAATTTCTCATAGCATACTCAAACTTGAAAACAAATTTATGCCTAGCTCGGAGTTTCATTGACCATAGAATGAGCGTTATAAAATGCATTACAAAAATTAACATAGATTAAACACATTAGAATTCTCAATCTGTCATATAGGAATTCTATGTTACAACATACTGTTTAATGTTTATTTCCGAAGTGAATTGTAGCAATAGGAAAGATACACCTCATAGAGCCTTACACAACCTTCTCTTATTCATCCAATTTCATAAATGTCATATAGTGGTACGTGCATCGTCCTGTTCACTCTCCTACAATTTGTGTTTTAATATGATACTGGTTTAGTATAATCGCACTCCAATCATACATTGTATTTTTTAACTCAGTGATTTTCCAACTCTTCTCAAAGTTATCGAACCGGCTTTCATACTATTAAGAAATGAACAAAAGTTCTTGCTGAGTTCATTTCAATAATGTCTTCAGTACAATTACGTTTTTATTATAAGTAGGCCTATTTCTAACATATACAACCACAGATGCTTTAGCTTCTTAACTTTTAACATGTTCGTCATAATCATCTCGTCATATTCTTAACTGACTGATAGACGTATTAATACACTTGAAGTCGTGCCTGCACTTCTAACACCCTAGTTTAAATAAACCAAACCGTCCTTATTCATACACGTTTTTGTCTCATACTGCCTATCCTACCATGTACACATGTACTGTAATTCATGACAAGGAATCGACATGGGTATCTTGACGTCATTAAAATATTCCGGGATGTTCATATACGAAACAGAAGTTTATGATGGCTTCATCATTAACACATCATTCGCAGTAGGTTCAATTTTCTCTTAAGTTCATTCCATCATCAAAACTTATTGCTTTCCAGAGAGAATATTTGGACCTGTACTTATATGTTACACGTGCATACAGTCTACAGCTCTTACAACCTCAATAAGCTGTACGACACGGGTTCGTTTTACATTTACTTATTCCTTGTCTCCATACAGCAAATCCATACCCAAATGTCTTGTCACACTAGTTGCACTGGTGTCTAGAAGGTGTTAACGCCGATTCTCACAAAGTTATACCGTAACTACGTAACTGTTACAATTTCCTTAAATGACGACTTATAGCTAGAGAGAAGAGACCTTCTTAAACACTAATCCGTATGCCTTTTCAAGTTGCTGCTTTGTCCAATACAGATGTCGAAATTTTCTCGCTGGTACATACTAAGTCATCCGACTTCATTCTCGCATACACATAATTTTTTCATAAATACAGTGAACCCTCGATAACTAAGACTAAAAGGGGGAAGAAGCTGTCCGAGTTACGATTTGTCCATGTTATCGAGGTGTGTCCGGGGAGGTGGGGTAATCAGTCATTAATCATAAGAAACGTGAAGAAATTAGTACGCTATTATTTCTACAAGCAAATGAGACTGCAATAAATACTGTTCAGTACGTAACTATTGTATCAAGTTACGGGAGGGCTGCCATGCAGTGGGAAAATTAACGTAACGTGGAGGACTATAAAAGAATGTCAATGTGGGCAGTCAGATCTTTATTTATTATGCTATTTCTGGCTGATCTATTTTTATCTCTGTGCTAGAAGCTGGCACCAAGGCACCCTTCTATCATATAAAAGTTTTCGTCTGGCTGGCGACAACCAATGTGCGTGCACATGTGAGAGAGATAAAAAATTATCGTTGGAGATAAGCTAGGGAGGTTGCGAGCGGAAGTAGTCAAGGTCAACTGGTACAGTCTCGTGCAATACAAACACCGCATGTGACCACACGCATCTCACACAATATGTTTACATTGAAAAATACCTTACGTCCGTATGTCACAGCGTAGGAGCAGCAGCCAGCTGCTAGCCTGATAGTTACTCTACCCTCCTACAAAGTTACAAAAATAATTTTCCTCGTATACATGAATAAAAACGGTACTGTAATTAACAATCCTTCTGGGTCACTGTAAATATGTGAACACATTTTAACACTACTAATTTTAAAATTTAATTTTATGTATGTAAATAGCATCAAGAACACATAATTTACAGCTTTATTCTTACACAATTTGTCAATTATAAAGCAATAAAATTTTAATCATGTTCTACAGAGTTACCGTATTTACTCGCCTAATCGCCGCATCTTTTTGACCAAATTTTAGGCCCTAAAAAATGGGGTGCTGTCATAAGGAGTTTACAAAAAAATTACCTTCTACATTTTTCTGGTGTAGAATATAAGAAATGTATATTTTTTTTCTATATTTACTTGTTCATAACGTGACCATTTCTTCTAAAATAAAGAGAAAGATTTTGTCAGTGTATAGTAAATATAGAAAAATTAAGACTACAAAATTGTGTTAATCGATTCACATGCGTCACTCAATGAAAATCGTTTAAAATTATCCCGCATAAGACGTTTACATTTTACGGTCCATTACATGTACGCTATTATTTCTCGTGAAGTAGTTTATAAACAAATCCGATTCACGCTTAAAACGTTACAACTCTCCAGACGCCGTTACGTTATCAACAGAGCATCATCAACCAGCGAGCGTGACTCATCGTGTCCGGCTTGGGCATGGATGTTGTGTTGTTCTTTCACCACCCACATCGGCTCTTGAAAACATCTCACCAATTTTTCTACATCACAATGCGAAGCAATGATTTTTAATTTTTATTTAATTATACGGAACAATTCGTTTTGCAGCCATGAATTCATTGCACATACCAGAACAAAATAATTTTCCGTTTATGTATCATTGTAACCCGTAGTTACCGTCATTTCACAAGCACCATGCCGAAATGTTTATTTACGACACACGTGCGTGCCTGGCTCGCAAGGTGAAGAGGGAGGAAAGATAAAGAAGTGAGAGGTCGGCCTGCTGCGTTGCATCTTTACTCGCGCGTCGCGCGCCTCGCTAACAACATTTTACCACACGGAACTTGCCAGATATTTACTGTAGGACTATTAAAGGCTAAGTAGTGATGGACGACTACGTTATAAAGTTTGATACTGTTCTAAAATATATTGTGATGAATTTAAATCCAGAAGAAACGATTTTTGATGTATTTTAACCAAGAAATAATTAATTAAAATTTTTTAAATTTTTTTTTAAAAATTCTGTCCGAGTTATCCGAAGTCCGGGACATCGAGGTCCAAGTAATCGAGGGTTCACTGTATTAAGTTGTAAACCTGTTAAAAACTAGTAACTTTTCAGCAATTTTTCCATATGTATGCCATGTCTAAGAATTGACAATGCAGTACATAAATCTTTTCCCTTCATTAAAACTTTTACCTTAATCATTGCCATGCTATTCAAAACTCATACACTTAGTACTTAAAAAATTAACACTTATAAAAAAAAGTCATTATTTCGTATGTTTTCTTAAATTTTAGGCCCTATGTATGAACTGAAGATGACAAGTAACATTCTTTTTATGAAATTCAGTACACAAAAGTACAACTTTTCCACACTAGCTGAATTGGAATGTCGTGAACTGGTTTTTTCGACCTACCCCATTTTGCAGTATTTCTGTTGTTCCCTTATTGCTATCTGACTTTCAGCAGTGACAAAATAATTTATAACATAATAAAGTTAAAGGAATGCTGCACGATTGCTTGATCCTTTATATGTTCTGTAACAGAATTCTCCTGCATATAAATTACAACAAAAATTACCATTTTGACTGTTTTTCCGACAGACAGTACCACTCCAAAAAATAAAATATACTTAAATGCTCAGAGGAAGTTCAAAAATGTTGTCAAATGAAAGGTGTACAACTGTAGTTCTGCCAACTGCTCAATGTTCAATGCCGGTGAAAACTTTAAAATGAAAACATCATTTAACATTAAATTAATTCAAAATTAATTACGACAAACCTTTGGGACAACAATGTACGTTGTCACTACAGCAAGTGGCTTCTTGAAATGGACAGCACCCTTGAGAGCCGTTAGGCAACTTGCAGCACGTCATTCCTGAAGCACATTCACCTCCTCCTCCAGGGCAGATAAATCCATAAAGGACATGAATGTTTAAAAGCAAATAAATCATTACATGAAAATGCTTCATGATGACCTGAAACACAAAATTTAAGGAAACAAAACATATCAGGAAAAGTTTAAATGTAGATATAAATAATCTCATTTGACACTAATTTTAAATACATGATCTAGTAAATTAAAGACATTCATTCAACCTAAGAACTAATGCCAGTTCCCAAAACAGTAGCTACACAGATTCATCTTGGACAGCTCTTCTTACCAAGTAAATAAATGGAATGGTAATACAATGGATTCATATTTAAGAGAACATGGGTTCGGTTTTCTGAAATCACTCCAACTGGTTCCTCACTACAGTATGTGACTGGTTTCTTCCCAGTTTGTCAGTTTGAGCCAATGATTCCATCTATAATGTCTACGAGACATTAATCTTTCGGTACTGTCTTATATGTTTTCATTACAACCAAAATTTGTCTGTCTTCACCAAAGTGTTAATTTGTGTTGTTTTGCTCATGCTGTCCAAGAGTTAATTACACACAGGATATTTTTACAATACTTGATGCAAAATTTTAATGTGAAAGCCATGTCTTTGAACATATTGTTTCTCTGTTATGAGGATAACAAGAGCAAGGAATTCAAATCTCTTTGCTTCACCTACATAAGATCTAACCTCTGTGTACTTCTTAAGTTCCTCGAAGTACTGGCCGACATACTTTGCAAATATTATTTCAGCACAGCATGTTCCCTTACACATGCTCAACAATACACAATATCAACTCATGAACTCTATTAGTATGTATTGTATAAGTGTCAGGTTTAAGGGCCTATTTACCAGTGTGGAAGAATGTATGGCTGAATCACACCATCACTGGTACGCGTCTGTTCATTGAAATGAACATTGCACAAATCAGTGGGACTGTGTCGTATCTAAGTGTGGCTGTTTCTGAAATGGAAAATAGCTTCTTTGGTAAAATATGCTTCACTGGTGAAAAGAATGTGCTGTAAAAGCTAAGCATGGCATGCCCATACAATGGCATAGAAATCATAAAAATAATTAACACAGCATATAATCAAGTGAACCATTATGTGTACCCTTTGATGGCAGTGAGGGTGTGGTTTTTCATGCAGAACATTCCAGACACAGCTAAAATAAGTGCAAGGGCCTGTGTACAGGTTCTATTTAACTAAAGTAACTCCTCCTTGAAGTTGATACTGATACATTTAAATATATTTGTTTCATGCAGCCATTGTTCTTGCGTAGCAAAAATTGCACATAATAAGATCAAAAAATGAGGAAAATACTTTTCATACAGTCACTGAGCTGCTTTACAACTTAAGTAACTTGGCCATTAAATAATATTGCTAAATTCTTAGGTAAAGCAAAGTCAACCATCCTGTACTACATTGCATTTATTAGGTACTGAACAACAATTAAGCAATATTGTAAACAGATGACAAATGGAACCAGATAAATCCTGGATCTTTCAGTTAAATCTGTCTTCTCCAAGACACGTCACAAGGATGATGGGTCAGTTTCGATGGTTGGAAGAAAACATGAACATGGTTCCTCGCTTCATAACTAGAGATGGGACAGTTCCATTTCTCTTCCTATTCTCTATACTCGATTCCAGCCATATTATTCTCAATGCTTTGATTCTCCATAATTTCAATTCTAAGCAGTTATGAGAAATTTAAATTTTAAATAACTGAAGTTCATTAAATACATTAAGACAAAGATGATACTATACAATGACTTTATTTAAATTATTTTGAGTTTGATTTCCGTGCTCGCTACTTGTAATTGTTCACACACACAAAATTTCATTAATGTACTTAACATTTCGGTTAATGTTATTTTTATCTAGAAGTGGCGTCACGATAGTGAAAATTAGTACATATAGATTTGTAGTAAACAGAAATGTTCGAAATATAGCCAAATAGGATAATCCCTACTTATTTTCTTATAATTAACAATGGATGTTTTGTAGGTACAGAAAAATCATTTTTAAATTTTAGACACTTAAGACAAATTTAAAAATGGAAAAGTCACACTTCTGTAACTCCCTGAGAAACTTAAGTTACACAAGATATGTAACATATTCAGAATTACACTACGCATATGGCACAACAGAACTAACTTAAATGTGTTTTCATCTGGAGGAGTGTGAACGTCAACTCAAGTTGTTTAAATAGTTGTTAGAGTGAAATATGTTTGCGTCCTAAAAGTGAACAAAGCTTATTGCTGGGAAGCATTCAATCTCAACTAGGCTAACCTCTGATGATCAATCGAAAATACCTACACAACTCCTTTTTATCTGTCTAGTAGATGATATGGCAACCCCGGAATTGTTGAATCTGGCAACGCTGTTATGTTAGTTCACCAAGCCGGCCGCCATCAGCACATCAGCTGTTCGGTGCTCACATTTTTCCGAGTGAGCTTGCGGTTTTTTTGTGAACAAATTCATTTATTATTTTGTGACCATCAAAAACATTTCAAGAAATTACGGTAGTGGATTATTGGGTTGTGATTACTGTGTGAAACTTTCTGTCTTAACACTGAATGTGCACCCGAGCTGTTCGTGTATTTGCACGTTATGCAAATGCCGTATAAGTGTTGTCTAAGATTGTATGTTAATTTCGGTAGCTAGGCCTGGGTTTTATCTTAATTGTAACATATTTTGTTGAATGTAAATTTTATCAGTCCGTCCACATGAGTGCAAAGTTTTTATTTTGCATGCATTTCAATTGCGTGTAAAACTATGTTGTTACTGTCTCTAAGTACCATGCCATTTTGTAGCATGTGAGAACTAAATTTATCACATTACATGAATTTAAAAAGCTGATTAATTTTAGTGCTAATTTAATTTTATTCCAAGTAATTTTTAGTATACTGACTGTATCAGTGACCGGCAAAAGTGATTTATTTATTTAAGCGATGCGTCGTTAAGGTTAGCCATTAAGAACAGTACGAGTCTAGGAATTACGAACTGACAATTAAGTTTGTTTTTTTAAATGAAATTCGAAACCTCTCAAAATGTAAATGTAAACATTACAAAAAAACTCTTTACTCCAGTTTATCATCACCATAACAGATTGTAACGTTCCTTCAAGGTTGGTGACTTAGGAAATATGTAGGGCAATGGTGGTTGCAGTGGTCTCCGAGTCGCAAAAATACTGTCTCGTTAAATACGTAAAACTTAATATATTTTACCCAATCAATAAAATAAATATACCTATCACAGCGGAAGTATCTTACAAAAAAAAATTATAATAATGAGAGAATTGAAATTTAAAGAAATGCAGTCTTTCCTCGAATACTGATTCTTTCAATACCAGCAAGAATTAGGGGAATTGAGGAATCGAAGGATCGAAAATACCATCCCTAGTGGTTAAAACATTACCAATATATAGTAGAGGGTCATCTGCATAAGTTGTCACTGAATTTTAGTGAGAGACGTGTCAACTTCTGATACTGATGAAAGTTGACAAAAATTCTCAACAAATCAGAGATCACCTCAACCAAAATAACCCGTTATTCATGTTATTCCATTACCAACACATAGTTCATGGCCCATTAACATTATAAATTATATTTTTATTCCTGTGTTGGCAAATTTTGGAATATGTGTTCCATACATATTATATTAGTAATTAAAAAGAAATTTTAACATTTTATGTGGTCAGAAATGTGAACCTTTAAGTATTGTTTTGTATGCTAACTTACATACTGTTTTGTCCAATATGTTTGTGCAAAAGAGTACACAAAAATAGATGACATGCTTAATATACCTAATATTTTTTAAAAAATATTAAGTACAAAGTACTCCATATGTTAATTTTTTTTATATAAAAAGGCTCTTATGGCATACGTGGAATTCCCATAATTCAATGCCATATCTTAATCTACATCTTCACATCTTACATAAACTGCCAAGGAAATACAACTACAAATGCTGAAAACTTTAACAGTATGTCAATAAAAGAGGAAAATAATATACCTATGTGACCACTCAAATTAATGGGGTAGGTTACATTTCATGCAAGAATGTTGGTTTGATTTCCTAAATTTTATCTTATAGCTCTCACTACTGCATAATATAGCACCATTAAGGATGGTTTACACAGGTAGAGTAACCAGGCCTAGTATCTGGGGCAAGTAAGAAAATCGGGCTACTACGCTCATGTGGACGGTGTAGGATAGTACTTGAGATTGAAATGAAGCTAGTAGGTGGGAGAGTAGAAGAGATAGCACATGTGGATAGTTACTCGCCCACTTGCCTTGCCCCACCACTGCATTTTTCACTTGGCGGTGCACTCGCCCAGTTACTATACCAGTGTGGACGTGTGCAGTCTGGGAGAGTAGAGTTGATGAGCTAGTTATTGCGGTGTTGAGGCAAGATGTGATGGTCTGAAGCAGAAACTGTTAAATTTGTGGAAATGTACCGTGAAAATGAATGCTTGTGGAATATTACGAGTAGTAATTACAGGAATAGGTATATGAAAGGGAAATGGGAAGGTTTCGGGGTTGCAAAAGTGAAACAAAAAATTGAGTACCTAAGTTGTACATATAACCAAGAGGTATTAAAAATCAAGAGATCTAAGAAGTCTGGCAGCGGTTCCGCAGACACCTATCAACTCAGCATCAAATGATTTGCTTAAATGGATGCATTTATGTCCAACAACAAAGGAAACAGCAATACTGAAAGTAATATGGAGAGTGGAAAATGTTTCCATTTGGTGTAACAACTGTAAATAGGGGTGTTGTTTGTCAGTGGTTGTAATATTAATACACGTTTCATAATAACATTAAATGTGTTGCAGGTGCAAAATGAAAGTAACAATGAATTGTGTAACATTAAAATTTATTGTGTTATAGTAATTGCAATAACAGCAGTAATAAGGTGCAAATAAATGTATTTTGTGCAGTCAAGTTGAGCAATTCACATAAATGTTTGCATACTGCTGTCAGTTCTGACAACTGATATGTCTAGCCATTCTTCTAAAATAAGAACTTTGGCAATTATGTGTGAAGTTATGTGACAAATATAAAAAAACATAATGTTACAATAACCATGTAACACATTACATACGTAATACCTCAAATCTACACCAACAATTTGTACACACACTATTACACTATTGCAACTGTTTGAAGCACACAGGAAAGGAATCCTATTCACATGAACACAATTAAAATACTTTTGTTGACTACTCTGTTGTTCGTCTTCCACTGTATGGCTCCAGGTTGCAGAGTTTACCTATCTCCACCCGCTATTGCCCGGGTATAACGTCCCCACTGACCAAGTGTTCGTCATCGATGGCGCCTCGTGGCAAATATGTTGCTGCTGATGTCATCCGCAACCAGTTGTGAAGACCACATGAAACGCGAAAGAGTTTGTTTACCGTTAGCAAACTGCACAACAATTTCGTACCAAATACACGAAATCTGCTTACTAATATGCCAAAGGCGTTTTCGACAATCAATCTTGTGAAAACTCAATACATTTTCTTCTTTGGTCAAAAGATTTTGATAAGATGTGTAAGACTTCATTAGGTTGGGTTTCAGGGGAAATGCATCATCCCCCACTAAAAAGCCACCATCAGGGATAAGTCCATCTTCTAAAGCGAAACACAGCGGACATGACTACAAAATTCCACCATCGGATTGCGACCCTTTACTGAAGACGTTGTAACTCCCGCAACTCCCTCGCGGTCGTAAGATCGGAGTTACTTTATTTAAATTAATTGATTAATCAATGTAGGCTTTGATTAAATCTATCCCGTGCCAGAAATTGCCTCGACTAGCCCAGCGGGTTTGATTTACTCCCGATCACCAGTCAATCCAAGTCAGTAGGTAAGTGACCAACCACTCAACACTTACTTTGCGAGAGTCTATATGGGTCCAAACTACCAAGTGAAACAAGCACTATTTCTTTATATGGCAACCCACTCCACACGGTCGTAAACGCCCTTATTCGTGGCAGGAATCGCACAACGACCTCTCGCACCGCACTCAGGCCACTGAGTCAGCTTCTTGGCCTGCGAATTGCGATTAAATCGGCGGACGTCTAATCGCCTTTGCCCGACAATTAAATGTAATCAAACGCGTATATAAGGCTCTTGGTAACGCACCCTGGTGGCCTACCGGGACGCGGACCCGCGGGACATGAACACACGCGTCTGTCCGCGGCTGTGGCCCAGACTCGTCTCTCTCTCCGGCACCGCTGCCGGCACGCACGCCAAGCGACGATTTCAGACGCGGCTCCCTCCAGCCAATCAGGAGCTTTGTTTCAATTCCCCGGCCTTCCGGTATTGCTCCGAATTCGGGCGATTACGACCATATTTCGTGGTGATTTTATTTCCCTAAATCACAGCTTACATTTATATAAATTTGACATTATTCTTTATTACAATTAACTATAATTATTGCAAAACATATACAAATACTTAAAATTTAAATTAAACGTTTGGGAGAGTTGGCCGTTTTGTTAGCTCTCCACGCCCCCAACCCCTGGCAGCCTCGTGCAGGCGGTAGGAGGGGTCGACCAGCACTTTGTCACTGTCGACGACTACACAGCCCAGAGTACTTGCAGATGTGTGGGCGACCCCCTGGCTCTCATCTCATCATCTCCCCAGTCCAACATATAAAATATGCATTAACTCTCCCTGATCATCCTACTATCATCCCTATCACATAATACTATTTACGCAGAGTACAACAAAACTTGAACCAACTCTGTACTACAATTTTAGCCTGTTTTATTATTGCCATGATTGCCTCTGCTTAATACTAAAAACATCTGACACTTAATTCTAATGGACAGTCTCTAATAATATTTACACAAATTATCCCTTCAATATGTACATTTAATGTATATCGGGCTATGCCCATGACATAACCCTCTAAGTTTCCCTGTCAGCTGTAGATGATAGGGGAAGCTATAGGCGCCAAGTTCTTAAGATTTAAGTTTTCCTTCTTTTTTTTCATTTTTTCATATACATTTGCTATCCTTTGGCACTATTTCCACCATATGACACTGCATTTAATTGGCCTTTCCACAGCACTCAATAGGCATTTCCTATGTGCTAACCCCACTGCATTATAGGTGTCCGTGCCCCTAGGTACCACTGAGCGTGTTCTGGGTCGAAACGGTGCATGTCGGAGTTAACCAAAAAAAATCACAGACAACTTGGGAAGGAGCAAAAAAAAAAACACCCTTGAACTTGTTCTCAGCCCGGCTCCTACAGTTCGGGTAAGGCCAAGGTCGACTATCCCCCTTCACAACTACTGGCGACAACAAAATACACAAAGAAAATACAACAGCTCTTTCCCCGTCCTATTTACAATCTCCTCCTACAGGATGCTTCACAAAGTCTACTGCCCTGCCTGTGTCCCGGTACATCTAATCTTCTTGTCTATATTATACGTTCTTCGGCTCTGCATACCGGCGGCCTTTCTCGCTCAGGCACAATCAGTGTGTTGATCAGTCTTGCATCTAAGCAGATTCGCACACAGCCCTGTTTTTTTGGCACGACTACGAGCGGATTAAGGTACGGGGATGTGCTCCGCTCAATAATGCCCCTATCTAACAGCAGAGCAAGCTCCTGTTCTACTGCCGGTCTCAGTTTATGTGGCACAGGGTATACGTGTGCAGCATATGGCTTGTGGGCCTTCACCTTAAACTGGCTGATGAATGTTTTTATTTTCCCGGGCTCCATCGAAAACACGCCTGCATGTGACAATAATATAGTTTCCAGCTCGTCCCGCTGTGATTTATCTGGCGGAAATTTTCGGTAGCGGTACGTTTCCGACCCTGATTGCGCGGTGCACAGTGCTGTCACCTCTATGTGCTCTGGCGGCGCTTCGATCGCAGAAACACGCAGTACTGCTTGTTTATTCTCACGTGGGCACACCGGGTTACCGCCCGTCGGCACCTCATATTCTTGCCCATTTAATGCAATTAATGTGCGCCTCTATCTGCAACAGGGTGTCCATGCCAATCAACACCTCTGGTTCCACGTCTCTCGCAACGAGAAAATTAAGGGGAGTGTTTACCTTGCCTATGCCGACATCCGACTACGACCTGCTGGCTAATGGCTTTCATTTTGTTACCATTTACGCCTACTATTGCGATGCCTGTGACAGGTAACATCACAATCTCCTTGCTTCCCCCTTCGCTCTGCAGCTGCCGCAACACAGACTCTCGCATCATAGAAACCTCGTTCCCAGTGTCAATAATGGCCTTAAACTCGCGCCTGCAAATAGTCACATTCACAACAGATGATTTTTCTGCGCCTACTCCGCCAGTCGGATTGGGCGAATCCCATAAGGCTTCGTTTACGGCTTCGTCTAGTGGCATGTTTATTTCGCATCTGTATGCCTGGTACTCCGTCCCTTCCTTTCGAGCCCTTAACTGCGCGGGACTCCCACAGCTAGGCTCTGTCCGTTTCCCGACTGAGCAAACTGTTTGTTTACCTCGGCCACTGTGTATACTTGACTCTCGAGCCCCCAGTCAATGATCACATTGCTTCCAGCATGCGTCTCTGTCCCTACCGAGTCATTCAATACTTTCGCTTGTCTCACTCCTGCTGTGCGTGTCAATGGAGGCTGCCCGCACGCAGAACCACTTCCTTGGTCATTTTCTCCTCGTCTATCCCTTCTCTCCTTCCACCCTCTGTGCCCGCTTTTTCCGCGTTCCTGGCTTTCTCGCTTCCAGTGACGTCTCTCTACCCCTGCTTGGACTTGAAACCCGTCCAGCTGAGTTCGGTCCGCCTGCATCTAAAACTGCTCTACCAGCCTAATTAGTGCGTCGGTGTCCTCTACCTCGGCGGTAATTATCGCCTCTCTGACATACCGTGGTAGGTGCTTCGCCAAATGGTAGACTAGATGTGACGGAGAGAACGATTGGTCCAGGTATCGATTCTCGTCAATTATCTCCCTTAGATAATCGGACATAGTCACTTCGCTGTCCAGGCCATATCGACCCTGATAAATGTGGTTTACTAATTTATCCTGGACAACCGGAGACCAGAAGCGATGCATGAACGCTGCCCTACATTCGTCGTAAGTTCCCCAACTTTCCAACACACATTGCGCCCAGTTGTCCGCAGGCCCTGCCAACCGACTCAGAAATAACTCCACTCGCAGAATTTCGCTACATGGAAAATTCCTCACATATTTGTCCATGCGTTTGATAAAGCGGACCAGCCTCGCACCATCTAGCTGTCCAGTAAAAAGAAGGACTAATCGACTCACATTAGGCGGCGTAACTGTCAGTGTTCCTCCGATAGACGTGCCTTGTGCGATATTTCGCGCCAAGTTATTGTGCTCTGTCTCTATGTCACATACCTTTCGTTGTAACGAGAGCACGGTATTTTCAATACGACTCACGTCGCTAGAGATGTCTTCGACGCGCGTCTGTGTGACCTGAACATCGGACCTCACAATCTGAACATGAGTTTCGCACAACTCCGCGACTGCGTTTATCCTCTCGCAAATTGCTCCTCTGGCCTGCATATTAGCCGCGTTCTGTCTGTCAGTTTCCACCTGCCAATGCGACTTAACCTCCTCCAAACGACTATCGATTTTCGCCTCTTAACTCTGTGGCGTGCTCTGCGAACTGACGTGCCACCCGGGCCTCGAAATTGCGAAATCGCTCATCCACTGCATTTATCTTTTCCCCTAATTCGTTCCCCATCTGCTGCATCTGACTTTGCAAGCCCTGTGATTGACTTTTTATTACTGCCATCATATTTCCTAACAGCTCACGTAGACCTAACTCTTCAGGACCCTGCATTTCTACCTCACTGCCGGCTCCCGACGCAGAACTGTCCTGCAGCGACTCGGTCGTCACCCTACCTAGACCTTGGCTCGAACTCGGGTCTGTAGAAACACCGTCTATCCCCTCCATCTCTGGCATTTCACCGAGCTCTACTTCGTTAGGAATTACTGCACCTGTACCCTCCATTATAGTACTTACTCCTATCTGCACTCGTTCCTCTGGGGACAGCCTGTCGGTGTCTCGGAGTTTCGCCGAGCGGTACCTAGTGAGCATAACCTAGGGGTAGCATGCACAACAGCTAACACTTTCACCGCTGATGTCACTCGCCGCTCCCTCCTGGATCACGTCGCCTGACTGCTGAAAGGTACTTTGAAGTGATCACTCACCACCTGGACAGTTCAATCAGCACCTGGGTTCGATGCTCTGCGCCGCCCCATCTGTTGTCGGGTCGTCGTGAGGTCGTGATGTCTTCTCTGGGACCGCTCCTTCGCCGTCCGACGTTGGTACCCTCGCCGCCAAAGACCTGCGTCATGGTTCCGTCGCTGCTCCGTCCAGATGTCGGTCCAACAGCTGGTACCCTCGCCGCCAAAGCCGCAGTGCCTCAGTGGTGTGTGCTCACCAGCAGCTCTGTCCTTGGGTCAGTCTCTCGCCGTACGTTTATGAAAGTTGGCACCTTCCACCACGTTTCCACTCTCCGCGATGCCGTACGGTCTCCGTCACAGTCTCTTATTTCGCCGCACTTCTCGCGTCGCGAAATGTTCAAGTTATATCTCAGGGAGTGTATAAGTTCAGGCCCCTAAGTTGGGTAAGCCAATCTGTAACCCCCTCGCGGTCGTAAGATCGGAGTTACTTTATTTAAATTAATTGATTCATCAATGTAGGCTTTGATTAAATCTATCCCGTGCCAGAAATTGCCTCGACTAGCCCAGCGGGTTTGATTTACTCCCGATCACCAGTCAATCCAAGTCAGTAGGTAAGTGACCAACCACTCAACACTTACTTTGCGAGAGTCTATATGGGTCCAAACTACCAAGTGAAACAAGCGCTATTTCTTTATATGGCAACCCACTCCACACGGTCGTAATGTAAGGTACTTGGCCTACCCACCCCGTTTATTTTTCCAAATTTCTTGCTGTACGACTTTGTAGTAGTTCTTCTGGCTTAAACATAACGTAAGGACTTAAGACTTAAGGAAACCTAAGAGTATAATTTATTGGTGTAACCGGCGTCAACATAGGCCTAATAGAATCCCGGGGAGTTTCGTGAGCACTAGCTATAA
>PNEQ01000482.1:125313-170755 GCA_003012365.1 Medauroidea extradentata | reverse complement strand
GTTTTTTTCCCCGCTCTTCCCTACCATGTGATAAGTTCGGTCAGCTACAGAGGGGTTGATCGGCCAAGTGTCTGCTACGTTTTTTCCCCCCCGACCCCAGCAACACTGTCCCCTTGTCCGTGTTGACAAATGTGCGTCGTAGTGATTTGTTTTGTGTCGCAACAAAGGCGTATAAATCACTAAAACAACCGGGTCGCGAGATACGCGTGTCGGTGCGTGTGTGCTAGAATGCATTGCTCAGGCTTTCTCTGTCATTCGTGAAGTGCAGTAAGCGCCATGACGGCTAGATAACATTTGAAACGCAGTGTGTTGGGGAGTTATTTACCTCTTATTTAAGGTGTATGGAAAGGTAATATGTCGAGCGGACGACTGGAGTACTCCAATCGTCAATAAAATCTGAACTACTCATCAAATTTCGGTGAGATTTTTTTGCCGAGTAGATATTTTATCAGCGGACGTTTATTTGTATAGCACTATGGGGTAGTATGCTTTACTTTCGAGTAAAAATTAAATTTGTTTTTAGGAAAATAAGGCCTTGGAACCACAAAATCTTCAAAAACGGAAAACAGCCATACTTATAATTTTTAACATGATAATATCTAGACCTCTATAATAACTGGATTTCAAAAATACCGGTGTTTTGATTTAAATATAATTTTACTATCCGAAAATCTCTGCGCGAGAGGTTTACGGAGGATGTTAATATTATTTTCTAATGAAAACGCCCCTATTATACTTTTATATACTGTATAACTTAAGTTTTTTTCGAAATATTTTGTCAAATATAACAATGCGCCGAAATTAATTTTCTTTTATATATTACACTCTGTTAATAAAACGTTAATTATATTCGTTTTATAGGCGTTTTAAATTATTTTCAACCACTTTAAATATTACATGTTATTTAGAAGTCATGACTAGGGCCCGGTAGTTTTCGCGAAAAGATTTTTGCCCCACTTTGTTTCAGTGTCTTACGTGCACACCTGCAGTTCAACTTCATGGCTATTGACAGAGTGTTTTTGTGCAGAGTCGTTATTAATTTGACTGTACCAATCAGTACACGAATAACTGTCACACATCACGTCTGTGATTTGCTGGTTTAACCTCCACACGCTAGGTGTTACGGCATCCAATCACTGACCACAAAGCAGAGATGCAGGTGTGCACGTAAGGCACTGAAACAAAGTGCTGCAAAATTCTTTTCGCGAAAATTACCGGGCTCTATGACTGAAAAAAATGTTAAATAAATAATTTTCAAAAGCTTTTGCTTGTAAAACTATACATAATTTCACTGTTCGTAGACGGCCACGATGGCCAAATGGTCATACCATTCGCCTCCCACCAAGGCGATCCGGGTTCGATTCCCGACGATGTCGCTGGCCGGTGGGTTTTCTCGGGGATCTCCCGTTTCCCCCTGCCGCTCATTAGTTGCTGCTCCATACTCACTTCATGTCACCTCACACCAGCGCTATAGACCTCGATGTTGAGCGCTGACAAAAATGTCTCACACACTGTTCATGGAGCCAGAACATGGGATATTCGTAACACAAGTCGTACTATAAGCGAGAAGCTTACTACTGACCTCACTGTAGTCGCGATACAGGGGCCACACTTATTTGAGATGAAGATGGTCGTTCCTCGCGGCGGTGTCAGGGTTCGACCACTTGCCTAACACCACTGCGCTGTCCTCCCGGGTTACATTCCTTTGGGAAGAGAGTGGTCGCTCCCGATTTTTTGCTTGCTTGGTTGACGGGTTTTCTCCGGGTGCCTCCTTTTCCCTTGCCTTTACAACTGCTGCTTTAAACTCGTCTCAGACTATTGCCACCAGCGCACAAGACTTGGCTGTTGAACGTCCACGGAAATCTCTCTACTTGTGTTGGACGGAGGTTAAGTTCGTGCGCTGTGTAATGCAGTATTGCACTCTGGAGCGAAACCGCGTGCATGTAATTTCCCCTTGCCGGAGTCACGCTTTGCGGCGGTGGTCCGCCCTGCCTTAATATTATACGGGCCAATTATTTCAACCGATTGTCGCTGGATAATCGTGGCGGCTGCGTGGTTTGGTAGCTTAGTCGAAGCCTTGTCACCTCGGAGCTCGGAGGTCGACGGTCAATGCATGCGGTCACCACCAGAATCACCTATGGAAAGAGGGGGGGGGGGAGATGGATGGAAGAGAGAAAGAGAGTGAGTGATATATCATATATACCTTATGTGATATTTTAACCATGATCGTGCTAATTCTCTTTGCCCTATTTTATGCTCGAGGCAATAGTAATAAATGCATATATTAATAGTACAGTACTAATATTCCTACCAACAATATAGCCGGCCTCCGTAGCATAGTTGGTTAAGCGCCGGTCTACGGTGTGAGAGGCTCTGGGTTTGAATCCGGGCTCAAGCATGGTTGTTGTGTTGACCCTTCTCCTCAGGTCACCCACGTCGTTGCTAAAGGGCCGTAGAACTCTCTATCCTCATCTCACCTCCCCTCAACAGTAATAAAGTCAAAGTCTTCAATAGTCATTTTGCTCTTTCAAATAAACATTTCATCTACCCCTACCCTCCTGCTCTACAGGATGATCGACGTTTCTTTACCAAGTTTACAGGTTTTGGACCCCCCCCCCCCCCCGTCGTATTGTACACATGCTAGTTACGCCACCGTTTCTGTTACAAAATGTGGATGCGTTAAACCTGTGTATCCTCTATATAGCGTGAGACAGAATGTAGTGTATTAATTTTGCGTACAGATAGTGAATATAGAGGAAATAATGCTATCCTGAAAATCAATATCAGTTGGCTGTGCTGATAATTTTATTTGTAATATTACAAAGAAAATTTCTTAGAAACAAGTTGGAAGAGAACTTCTCTGTAGAACTGCAAGCTTTAATTAAAAAAAAAAAAGTGTGTTTGTAGTATTACAATGGCCATGCTTGTGTTACAACTTCCAGTGGTGAAAAGTGGAAAACTGTCATCTGACAGCGCTTCTGAAATTAATTTATTGGGACAAATAATAAATTGGATCGACCGCGTTTTGAAATTAACGCCCTTTCGCTTGCCAACAGCGCATTTTACGTCTAGACCCACTCAACTTTGTTAGTGTCCCCTTGTTTTAGGTAAAGATGTAACTGAGAGAAATCTAATTTTTTCGTTTTCATTGCGCAGTAAATGTGATGTGATGATATATGTATACACACACACACACATATATATATATATATATATATATATATACACATACATATATATATATATACATACATATATATATACTACATATACAGTGGGTAAAAGTATTTTTCTACGTACACTGGCTTATCAAGTGTAACGTAAATGCATATTATGCACACATTTTTAATGTTATTCTGGACTAAACTATAACATGACTTCGATTTTTTAATTTGTTTTCGTGTAATTTTGTAAGCTGTATTGTTGACAAAGTGCGAAATGGAAACAATAAAAATACGCGTTCGACTTTGTTCATGAAATGATTACACAACAATTACGTTTTAAAAACAAAAGAGGCATCTAAAACACGACTTCTGTTTCTTATGGGATAAAAATAAATTTGAATTATGTCGTATATATGGGCGCGGTCATTTCTGTACATCATCATAATTTTCCTCCCCAAAAATGTAATCAACAAAATCCAAATATTTTATAACGCGGGGTTATAAGAAAGCTGCCATGATTGATATGCATTATGAGGACGAACCTTACGAGTTTTTCGTTTTGTTTTATTCAGTAGTTGTTTCTGTAACGAATATTCTTCAAACGGCGACCTTGGTTATTTTTCGACGTTACAATGCAATCGTCCCACACTATGTAGGTCAGCCTAACGTGCTAAACAGAGCCACGTTGAGTAGTACACAAATAGAACTCTGAGGCTCAAGAGACGTTTTTCCTATCTGCCATCAGTGCTCCAAAAATAAGAAAATCTGTGACTATGTAATGAAGTAAGAAGGTGTACAAAAGTGTAATCTACGGATTGTCGAGCCTTCATTTTCGATAATAAGCCAAGGGAAAAAAATATGTCGAAAATTGTGAAAATTCACGACTTTGACGCACCATCCCCCGTAACTGCCGTTTATAAATGAAAAACTTAACTTGTTTAGTATTACATGTTGCGTGTATTATATTGTAACAACTTTGCTGTCCGTGGCGTAGCCAGGTTAGCTTTGGGTAGAGGGCTTAAATAATTAAATAAATGACTTAAAATTTAAGTTCTTAATTTATTACGATATCTATAATACACTGCGTTAATTATAAAACACTTGCGATCCAACATGGTAAAAAACATTTACAGGAAGTATAATCAGATAATCTAACTAAAAGCCTAATTTACTACTTTAGTATTTAATTAATAAATGTCTCTCTCTCTCTCTCTCTCTCTCTCTCTCTCTCTCTCTCAGTCCTCCGATCGCATTAGTCTCTATTTATTAATGTCCCGAAATGCACAGCTACAGTCCAACCTGTCCGTCCACTCTCACACTCCAAGGGTGTCACCGTAGACTTCGGAGAACACAGCTCAAATAAGAACGATTGCGGCTTTAATAAACCCAAATATAGTCTTGATATTTAAACACTTTCATTGCTATAATGATAAAAAAATTAGCCTTGATTTAAATGGGATCAATGCGGGATACATAAATGCGCCTGGAACACTGGAACGACCTCTTGATACTCATGCATAGTACTGCTGGATATTCGCAGACGATAAAGGTCGGTTCACTATTTATAACATAACAGTAACCATAGAACATAGGTCGTTCGTACAAGAGCAAATCTCTATGTATTCTTACCTAAATATTCACAACTGCAAAAAGTGGTCGTGTACATAGAGATGCTATACGTAGAAAATAGTAATATTTCATTTCTTGTGCGTACGTATAGGACAACAACCAATCACACAAATGATTTTGTGAAGGTCCGCCATGTTGGTTTAACCTCCAGAAATATAAAAATATAAAACAACGCTAAAATAAGAAGTTTTTGTGATAGACACTATGTTTATATCTTTTGGGACTTTGTTTCTATAGTGAGACTATATTTTTGGGACTTTGTTTCTATATGTCATATTATCTGCAAATACGATTGCACTTCGAATATCAGTTATATTCTATACAGCAACGAATATTTCAGATTCGTCGAAAAAAATGCCATTGGCTAGATAGTAGAGCAAGAATCAAATTGTGAATTAATTTTGCACAAGACGTCGAGTCGTGCACATTTTATACGGCGATGTTACATGTTCTGTGCTTATGATTTTTAATTGTGCAAAGCAATATGCCGTAGAGGGTCTTTTCTCATAGTTCTAGGGCATTAAGTATGTTGTGTTAGAATAAATGTCGCGGCTGTATGCACACCATAGGTTTTAATTTTTGTACACGCCACTCCCAGGCAGTAGCAGACGTACCGGTGGTGGAATCGACCCTGGGGAAAGGTGGGAGTGAAAGTCTCCGTTATTTATAACCAGCATTCGTACTGCGACAGTTTAATATGTCCAGTTGTGTGAACTGCACACTTGACGGCGGATGGAAGGCTTGCGAGACGGCTCGGATATTCCAGCAAGCTGTAAGTGGCCAGTTTTTCCAGGAACGCGAGAAGTGGAGGAGGCAGAACAAAGCGAGAGGACGGAGAGGTGTTTCCTCTTTGCTCCCGCTTCTCTTTCACTCGCGCCACCCTCTCCTTCTACGTCTTCTTTCTCCGTCGTCCTGCCGGGCCGAGCCGTTCCCCCTATCCTCGTCTCTTTCTCTCCCACACGTCCGCGCGCGCGCGATCGCTTCATAATTTACAGCGAGCAGCGGCAGCGGTAAGTTCGTTAGGAGGCGCACGCAGCATCCCTGGACCACACCCACGCACCTTCCTGCTCCACCCCTTCCTCGCTCTGCCCGTTCCCCGCCTTCCCTCGCTGCCACCATGAAAACTCTTTTCCACGGCTTAATTGAATTCTTGAAGACCGCCTCAGTACCGGGCCGTCGCCGCGGGAGGAGGGGTTGCAGGCGGAGGGGGTTGCTGCCAGCATCCCCGTCTACTGGCCACTTGTGCGCAGGACCCCTGGGAGAATCCTGCGCAGGTCCTCAGGGGGGTGGAACAAGGCCTACACACTCTCGTACGTGTGCCCATGTCTTAGTGGCGAATTCATAAAATGGCCGCGTCCAATCAAAAACGGAAAAAAGGACGGGGGTGGAGGGGTTTGGATACAGCCCCTCGCCTCTCTTTTCTTTCTCGCGCTGCCGTACCGAGAGGCTGTGCTGGGGAGGCCAGGTGAAATTACATCAACGTCAAAAGCTCTGAAAGAACAATCCCTCTGCCTGCACCGGGGCGATGCGGAGGGCGAGGCGGAACATAATAAAAGAATAAGAAGCAGAGGCAGGCGAAGAAGAAAATGATAGCGGAGAGAGAAAAATTTTTCCTCCCCTGCCACTTCTCTCCTCGATGTGAGATGGGATCTAGTATAAGGGAGTAGCTCTGGTTTTATCATTGCAGATGGAGTTTGGGGCCGCTGTGGAATTTTTTTCGGCGAGGATTCCATCCTCTTAGACGTTGCAATCAGCAGAAGTATGCTGCATCCGCGGTCGCTGCAATTGAATTCCCTTAGGAAACCGCTTCTTCCAGCGCGTCTTGAAACTTCCACTCCCCTCCCGTGTATTTTAATTTCGTGACGAGGGAGATCTTCGTCAGTTTCAATTACAGTAATCGCAGTCACATTCTGGCTTCTAAATTGTCTGATTAGAGTCCGTTTAAAGTGTTACGAGGCGTAGGAGTGGCTAGACGATGGTTTGCAATTGTGACTACTATAGCTCGGCATCTTGTAAGGACCAGCTATTTTAAGAGTTTCTCGGGTATGTATGTGTATCGGGAAATTTCATTCTGTTTCCGTTACAGTGTTTCAATTAGAACCTAGAACTCCATTGACCAGGTAGTGAAACTGCTACTATTGGTTGTTTCCGATGCAGACCGACGTCTGCGGCTTGTACACTTGAATACGCCATTCCATACACTTTCTTGTGGGTAATGCAACCGAAAATGTCATAACTTTGTACATGCATTGAGTTACTGATTTCTGGTGCAAATCATTTTGCATCACGTTGTTTCAAACCTTACGTATACACCATAGCTCTGCTTCGTAGTTATTGACAGTGTATATTCGAGCTTTGGTGTCACTCATCTGGCTCTGCCAATCAGAATAATGTTACTGCGACACCACACGTCTTCGATCTAAACTCCAAGACGCCGAGAGTTAAAAACATGCAATCACTGACCACGGAGAACTTTGGACGTGCATACAATACATTGAAACAAGCTTGTGCAAAATTCTGTTCGCCAAAAATCTGTGTGGCTGTATAGACACCTCAATAATAGAAGATGAATTAAGAGACGCTGGCTGTCGTACCGAGGGACAGATTAAATATATCTAGTCAACTCGACGCGGAGACAGGCATAGAGAAGAAAAGGACAAAAGGACAAGGCAATAAAATGAGAAAAAATGCTTTTGGCTAGAAAATGTACTTAGAAATATTCTTGGCTAGTTATCTTCCGTTGTATCCCAGTATCCTCGGCTAGCGACTGGTACCAACCATACAGTTTCACACGGCTGCAGACTCGCCAATGGTATGCCGCTCATTACTGCGGCGAGGGTATACAAGAATCCTGGTTGGTTGTTCGAGTCGTGGTTGTGGGCGTGTGGGATTAGTTATAGCACGTTTCGTAATGTGTAGGTGCAGACAGCGAAGCGACGCTACGCCAAATAAATTGTTTTGTCCTTAACCGTTTCCCAGCACGGTTTTCTAGAAATCGTGTGGCAAATTACGCATTGCTCAACTTGATGATTAACAGGCGGGGCGCCGTGATACGTACACTCGTCACAAATTGGTGTTTTTAAATGTTTTTACAGGGCGAAATGGCGGGTCTCGAGGCATGTCCCCAGGCAGGAGCGTAATGGAATGTTTTAGTCCGGCAATTACGCTACGAATCAGGGATACGGTATATTCCACAGGGGCCTCCACAAATTTGACTTTTTTTTTTTATCTAGCGACTCCTTTGTGATCTGTGTATTATGTTGATAATAAGCGAGAAGTTATTTAATTCGAATGTCTGCCGAGTTTCCTTCCCACATTCTTTATCGGGGAGGATGCGCCACATGGGCGTCTTTGATAATTGATACCCGGGGGAACGAACTAAGGTCTGCTTCACGGCCCCTGGCCCTCCCCGCCAGAGGGCGTACCGACTGACTCCTTTACCCCCGCCAGCCTTCTTTCTCTGGAAACCAACCTGTTTATTACAATGTTCCCGGCCACGAATCTCCCCTCTCCCTTGCGCCCGCAGTCGCAAGTTCGCCTTACCCTCCCTTTTAATTCCTGTGGAGTTTTTCAGTCTTGAGGAAGGTAGGTAAAAAAATTGGGGAAGTGGCGCTCTCGCTAAGTATACATATTACCGGCGGATGCGCGCTCGTGTGCTTAATGACAAGTCCGCTGGCGAGGCGCATGTAATTTTTCCATCGCCCCCTCCCCTCGGGCATAACATTACGCATATGTCACACTCGGTGCCTCATAAGGGACTGTGGGGCGGCAGGGTCGGGCCAGACTTTCCTCGCGGGCGAAATTATGCCGCGCGGATTACGTGACGCAAAGTGGTTCGCTCGGGTTCGGGTGTACGTGCAGGGGAAGGGGAGTTTAGTTGTAGCCTGGCGAGGCAATTAACGTGATTCGGCCCGTGGGAAAAGCGGCGTTTAGCTGGCGTCACGTTGCCCTGCCTTTTGTTTCGGGCACGCACGCCCCGCAGAATGGCCTAGCTCACCGGCGGCGCGAAGACTGAGGGTGGATTCCAGTGCCGACAGGCAGGTAGACTACACCCCCTCTCCACCCCCCGTCACTGTTGCCAACGCCGTCTGTGGCATTCGGTGGCTGGGCAGGAGAGAAATTGAGTCACCGGGGGTGTAAGCTTCCTTCCACCCACCACGCCCACAATCCAGGCTAGTCTACACTCTCAATTAAAACATTGTTGTACTTTTACAAGAAAAATACTCGCAACCTCATTTGCCGAAGAATTTCCTCGCTAAACGACAAAGTTATTCTTGTAAAAAAAAGTGTATTTTTGTAAAATTACGAGGTGTAGGGTAAACCCACCCTACTTCGTGATACTAAGGCTTCGAATTTCAGTAACAGAAACATATTAACAGTGATTTTATATTTGATACGTTGGTCAGTTATTGCCGAAACTACACATGCCTGCTCTCTGTTGGGAATATAGTGAACTAGGTGTACAGATCCTTCCCTATTTTGTGAAGCCTGCAAAGTGGTTTATCATGATATTAAGGGTGAGTGAGTGAAGAGGTTTTGGTCAGCGCTTAACATCGAGGTCTTTAGCGCTGGTGAGAGGTGATATGATGTGAGTATGGAGCAGCGCCGGAATGAATGGGCGGGGGAAACGGGAGATCCCCGAGGAAACCCGCCAACCAGCGGCATCGTCAGGCACGAATCCGGGGACTGACCCCGCCGGGAATCGAACCCGGATCGCCTTGGTGGGGGGCGAGAGGTCTGACCCCTCGACCACCGCTGTCCCACGACATTAAGGGCTTGTTCCCGAGTTTTTTTCAGACTGGTGCCAATAACTCAAATATTTTTTAACCAGACGTTTTGAAAAAATTTGAGTCAATGTGCAATCACACGATGCACAATACTGTGGACGCGTTTTTTTAAATAATGTACCATTCGCCAGAAAAAAAATAATTTCCTTCATTTTTGCTTATTTTCACGACGAAAAACGTGGTACTTTGGGTAATGAAATCTAAAAAACCGTTCAGTATAATTGTACAAAAAAATTCAGCTACAAATTATAACATATAAGTGTCAAAACTGTGCAGCGAAATTTTGATATGAGTATTAGGTAGCAATAAAAACAATATTTTCAAAATCACTGCAAAACTCGGAAACAAGGCCTTAAGGTACATCTTGTTGTATCAGTCTGTTTACCCTATACTTCAGTGTGTACTTTCAGTAAGGGAAATGACATTTGAAATAGTTTTTTTATTCTGATAATAAAAATTGATTTACTTATCAATAAATTACTAGAAATAACTTTCAAGTGTCGTTTTGAGAAAAAAATATATGTGCGCGCACCAGGAATTCAGTATGCATCCGTGCACTTGAAGACCGCACACCTAATCCGTATCTTACATGCCTACTGTTTTTTGTTTGTATAGTATTCAATGCACAGTTCAGTGTCTGGTTTTCATATACTCAATGCAAAGTTCAATGTTTTAACAGTTTCAGCTGTGTAGCTTGTAGTTAATATGAATATTCACTACATTCCAGCGAACTGCGTATCAGAGGACGTGTTTGTGTATAACTAGCCTTTTCCTACAGACACGTGATTTCGGTAAACTACAAAGTTTTCCATAGGTTTTACAAATAATTTTACAAGGAAAATGTGTACTTTTACAAATGTTTGTAGAAGTACAAAAAAAGTCCTAATAATTTGTACAAAAGCGTGTGTTGACAGGGCGTTTACCTTCTTGTTGGACGTACTATTATGTTGGCATTGTTTCGTTCACTACTGCGTCCGTAGGTCTACACTCCTACTTCGCGTGTCAGGCCTTTTTTAAAAGTCTGATTGATACTTCTTAGTTAAAGTTATTTTATTGTATACCAAACCTAAACAATTAAAAGTAAAAGGTTGATCCTAACATGCCTGTATAGGTATAAAAAGAATTTTCTTTGATAAGTATAAAATCGAAAGGCTTTGTCACACCTTCATCTTTGAAGTGCAGGGAGGATAAGAACAAACATTTGACAGATTATAGTAAAACACTTAAAACCTAGGTGGATTTTCTCATAGGGTTGAATTTTCCCAAATAATTATTCTTTCAGTCTTCGTCTTTCCCTTGTATAGTGCGGTGACATGTGGTCGTCTCTGTTTTGTCTATGTATTGTGTGTGCACATTTGTCTGATGACTCACTTTTTGTGAGGAATTTATGTATGTGAGTTTATTTAATATATGAGTGGAGTAACTGGCTATAAATTATTGGGATGGTAAACTCTGAGTCTGTTGGTATGAAACCTTTAAATTAATTCGCACAGTTGCTTGTCACACGGTGACTACGAAAGACACTGATCCATGTAGGATGAGTTTGGAAAAGGTGGTCACGCGATTGAACTCCAGCTCCTCGCTATGACAAGGACGAGGACGAGTCTGTAGGAAACATGGCGGATGTTGCCGGTGAGTTTGTTGGGGAACTAGCGTTCCCGAGCGTGTGCACTGAGACACTTCTTTGTTGTAGTACCACCTGAGGAATGATGGCAGTCTAAAGGCCGCAGCCCCAACAGTTGTTACTTGTGTTGTATGTATAGCGTTATTGTTGTTATTATTATTGTTATAGGTGGTTCGTGGTGAAGTGAACACTTTTGGAGCTCTAGTTAATTTTTTTTCTTTTTAGATGAAGTATAGTTTCGTGCCAGTTTTTAATGTAAACCGTGTACCCTAAGTTCCAGTCTAAGTCAATAGATTGTAGGCCTACTGTACTCAATAGTTAACGTCTAAGGTCATAATATTTCTTAATCATTATTCAAGACAAGGTGGCCATGAAAAGTGTTCACTTTATTACAAACCACTTATATGATAATTTGTTTCATCTTAATGCCCAATCCAGCAGCGCGAATGAACTTATTTTGGCAATGTTGCTTTCTTCGTCTCCCAAAATGTCTTCATATTCTTACTGAACTACTTGCGTTCTTCAGTACACGTTCTGCCGGTTGTATGTTTGGTGGCAGATTGCTGAGTGCTGATTAGTGTTCTGAGAGAGTTGGTCTTTTCTTGGTGATTTATTTTGTACGCTTGTTTCTGGAGGTCGCGCTCAACATTAATTAGTAAGTCAGTTGTTCTTGACTGTCAGCGTGTGCTGAGTTCAGTTGAGAATCATTTTATCAGTCTATCGTTATTCATTCTGAGAATATGGCTATACATCTACGATTGGCATTTTCTAACAGTGTGAAAAGTTGTTTTCACATGGTGATTTTTATAACATTTGTAATATACTATTTTTATATATATATATATATACTATCGGTAACCTGCTTCTTCATTTCTAAACAGCGGCTGGTTTGTGAAAATGGAGGGAATATTTAAGGTGGAAGCTTCCCGTGGAGAATTTTCCGTTTACTGATCTTCAGTCATAACATTATTTTTAATTAGATTACAAATGTTTTGTTTCAATGCTGTAAAATGTTTCTAATATCTTCCATTTTAGTCACTTATATTTATACTAAGCGTTTAGGCTATTATCTGATGACTCAAAAAACTGGTTTCCAAAAAAAAACCTTTTTGTAAAATCACAAAAAAATTTACTGTGAGATGTGCTTATCGTGTACTGACAGTTTTATGAACAGTGCACGTAAGTGGGTGTCCGTCCATATCGTCCTTCATATCACAAGTGGATACTTGGTGTTTTAAGTTGAATTTCGAGGTAGCCTAAGTCCGATAGACCTGAGTACGTGGATATCGGTATTCAAGTGCTCTGTTGAGGACGTCAAGTATATACGTTGTTTACAAAAATAATCGCGAGATAATTTCTCACTGAGGTGTGTTATTCAAACCGAAGGCGAGCACTGAAGTTTGAACTTTATTCTGCTGCTCCGCAACATTGAGATTTAGTAGGCATCCGGAGTCGCGTGTTGCCGAACCTGAATTTCAACTAAAGACAAGAGGGATTGTGGAACGTAGGTGTTCGTCCGAATTCGGAAATGACTACCATAAACTCAATACCAGTTTATAGAATTACCATCATGCTTACTTGTTTACGAAAACCAAGGCAACGTTCAGGTAAGAGTTAATTAGTAATTTAGATGGAAGTATTTGTTGGTGCTATTGATTGACGTTCGCTGTTAGACTTTAATTTGTGAATGTTGGATTATACGCGCAGTTTTCTGCTTCACGTGTTTATTCTGTAAACTCATTTCGAAAGGGTGGGTGAAGTTTATTTGCATCTTCACGGATTTTTGAGCACTTATTCAGTAGTGTTCAAAACCAAATAGCAGATAGCTTAAAATAGTTTTAAAGTCAAAATTTAACATCATAAGTAAAGGGGGTAGTTTCTTTGATATGCTCGTATTCGTATAACTATTATAAGCCTATGTTTAAATGCTTACATTCAGAGCCTACCATAACATGCATCAGTATTTAGTAATTGTTTGTAAGTTTAATGTGTTTACAGTCGTCCATAATTTCTGATGTGAGACTGAAAACAATAAATGATTAGTCGGTCAGTAATTACCATCTCACAGATCGTAACAGAAATGATATTAAACACATTAAACATTTAAATAACTGTTAAGACACTTTGTAATGCCTTACCTGGCTTTGTTTTTAAATAATGCATATACAAGTTACATTGTGAACCATTTTAACTAAATCCAAGATTTAAAAAAAACTATCCCGTTAATCTCCAATAGAAATTCATTTTTTCTGTGGTAACTCGATAGCGTGACGTCATAATACTTTCATGCACGATGTTGTCACCGAATGTAAAACTTACACAGTCTCCCAACGCACTTGAAGATCCATCGTGCGACAAGCGATGCAACGAACGGCGGTAAATGCGCTGCAGATTTCTTTCGCGTCACGGTGCTAAATTTCTGCAGACCTGCACGTAATTGCAGGGAACTGCTTCACCACACGGAAATCTTTATTTACGAACGAAGGCTCTGTCAACAAGATAAGGACAGACAAGAGGAGCTGTGGTTTCCGGACAGACCGTCCGTTAGAGGGGCGGCTGATACTCGTGTCGATAAGTTAGAGAATGAGTTATTCTTTCGCTCTTGTGTAATCAGTTCTCGGGAATAATTTTTGTAGGGCGTGGCCGGCTAAGGCATGGTATAAATGGGGATATATTATTTTTTTATTTCACCTTCCCGGATAGGCCGTGACGGAATTATCTTCAGTGTCGTATTTAATAAGCGTCATGTTGACTTGGCCGAACAAGGCCAGGCTCAGAGGTAACCTGGGCGAGACAGCGGATGGTGTTGTTTCCACCCCTAAGTTCCCCGCCACCCCCTCGCCCCGCTGCCTTATCTCATCCTGGCGATAACCTCGCACAAAGGCCCCGGTTCTCCCGGCGACGAACAACGTCTTCTTAACGAACAAACAGGCCTCCACCTCACCTCGCCGTATCGGGCGGGGGGCACGGAGGGGTTGGGAAAATGTTTGTGCCCCTTCTCGACCTCCTGGTGCCACCCCCCATCCCTGGTCTTAATTACGATCAGTGTTCCCAGAGTGTTGGACCGTGCCTGTGTCCTGCTTGTCGGCGACCAGACGTTCAGAGGTACGTAGTAGGCCTTGGTCCGTGCTCTTGACGGCAGACATCTCCGCGGGCGCGGGCTACCACTGTATGAGGAGGAGTTCCCGTTATATGGGGCTGTAAGGAGAAACATCCGCCGCAATCTTGGATTAAATAATATTTTCTAATAACCACGGACACTGTGATACATCGCGAGAAAAGTTGGCCGCTAGGCTTCAGTATAACATGTCCGTTATTGGCGTGTCTCCATCTGACTGGGCTAATGATAACTCTGGCGCACCGCTATTGAATATTTGTGATTCATCTTCAAACAATAACATAGCCTCTAAAGATACAAAGTGAAGGCCGCTATACTGTTTTGCAAAATGCGGGAGTACGGTAGATTCTTGAGATTTACCTCTATCTCTAGTAATAACCTTTTTTCCGGTTAATTATTTTTTTCATCTGACTATGGCAGTATGTAATTTGGTCCATTATTTAAATATAACATCAATTAAGTTATTTCGTTACTTTACCTTGTGGAGTTGTAGAGTATTAGTTTAAAATGCCCTTCTTCTAATCCCACAATCAATATTTATTAATGAAATGATTGAATTTATGTTATGTTATTTCAGCTTTGCCGAACCATGACAAAATGTGTAAAAATAGATCGGAAACAAATGCCATAACAAAAAAAAAATTATCCATAATGTCAGCACATACTCCACAAGATGTAATTTAGTTCGGAAAAATCCCCAAATGATCATTTACATGTTTTATGTTTTCTCGGAAATTAACCAATGTTCTTGAATATAATTTTTACATGGGTATGTACAAATGTATAGACTATATTATGTTTGTATGTTTTAGTTTTTTTTTCTGATATGTAGACTTGTATGGAATGATAAAAAGATTAACGAATGAAGCGAAAATTTATAAAATCGAAGAATCCGTACCAATTTCAAAATCATTTTCCTTGAATCGCGAAAATTTAGGGTCACAGCTATATATTGGCTAAAATTTGCTGTATTATTATAATGGTGGTGCGACTTAAATTTGGTGTAATCTGAACACAACGAGCACAATAGGTGTAATCAGAACACAACGAGCACATTTTGTGTAATCAGAACACAACGAGCACATTGACGCTAAGGTCGAATATTGTCTTTATCGCCTCTAAGCACAAGGTGCTCAGAAGCCGTCCATCTATTTGGTTTTAAAATAGTATAACATAATGTCATCCCAACGATCGTTGTAAACAGAATAACAGTAAAATGGGATAGGTTTGATTCCGAAAATGTTTAAGGTAACGCTGTGTTGAATACACCTTTTGTATGATATTTATGGGTTAGTAACGATAGTTCGTTTTGTCCCGAATATATTTTTGAGGCATCCAACTACCACTTGTTATCTACATCTAGTAAAGTAGATAAATAGTAAATCCTTTGGCCACCTTACGTATGCGTTAAACATTTAAACATTCATATACACATGTAGTATGTGTGTGTGTGTTTAATTTTGTGCATTTCTGGAATAGAAGTAGATGTTGCTGAAGATGTAACATCGAATGTCATTCGATACAATTTCGGAGCGTATGCTGCAAGGTACTGTTTGTTCTCCAGTAGTAGGTTATATAATTTTTTTTTTTTTTTTTTTTTTTTTACTTTTACAAGCAAAGACTTACCATTTTCCAATTGTTTTTTCAATCAGGTACTGCTGGATGTCAGGTACTACTAGACGGATGTCGTAATATATGTTTAAAGTTGTTCAAAGTATTTTTAAGTATATAAGAATGAATGTCATTAAGTTTATGGACAGAATATTCTATGCAATAAATAATTCGGCGCCTTGTCATAATTACGAAAGCTGTTGTACTTAAAAATATTTCGTGCCAAGAAATTTGTTGGAACTAAACATAAATTGTCCGTAGATATCAAATAAATTGCTGTGTTTTTATATTTCTTAGCGATTTCTTGTGAATATTTTAATAATTGTTTTGTGGCGTTGCAAAAATCTTGTGCAGCCTCAGTAGTGAAACGCATCCCTGCAGTATTAATTTATGTTATTGGCATTGTGCTCCATTCAAGCCTTGCCAATTAAAGCCTAGTTTATAACAGCAGTAACAATTCTAACAACAAGTGTTTTTAGTGAAGTTATTAACAAATGTTGTAGAAATTCTTGAAAATTGTTAGTTAACATAATGTTTCAAACTTTGTGTTGGCAACGTTCTATTATTAGATATTATGGTATATCGCGAAAATGTTTTGTGCCGACATACCCTTGAAAACACTGTAGGAAATTGCAACACATATTATTGGGTGATATATGTCTGACCCAACGAAGCTGCCTGCAGACAAATAACAGACATCAAATATTACAATAGCGGAATTCTTATTGACACAGTCAAATAGGGCAACAGTTCCTCGTACAAGCGAAAGCCAGTAATCTTCTGGTAAGTTGAACGTGTGACGAAATTCAACAAACAGCCAAATTTTCTCGCGATAAACCATCATTTCTATATATTATTGACTTTGTTAATACTACAAGACGAAATGTTAGAAATCCTATTTGCACTAACATATTTTGAAAAATATTTGCTATCAACAAAAGTTATGAATTTTTGAAACATGTTAATAACTTGGTCATCACCACTGTTGATAACATTATTTCCATTCTACTTCGGTTTAGATCAAACTCTTTGATCACAGGTGTTTTTAGCATCGTTATTAGCAAGGTTGTTTGAAGTGGTAACATCAACATTGTTACTAACGTCCGTTCATTATTCTTATTACTTTATTAGTAACGTTTGTATCTTCAGCAATCTTTATAGCACATTTGCTATCAAGAATTGCTATTAAATAAAGTACCATAGCTTAAATTTGGTGGTAACATTTTTGTAACTAACATTTCGTAATTAACATTGTTGCTACTATTTTTTCGTTGTAAACTGGTCTTAATACTACTTAACGTTATTTCTTACAAACTATGTTATAATTGACCACTTCGGTTGTACTAAATATTTGAAACTATGCTTAAAATCCACGTCCATTCTATCTGGCGTGTGAGGTATCCATTATCAAGCTATATATCACCTGACTGTTCACACTTGTCTGGAGAATGATCGTTGAACGTGTCACCGATCAGTTCTTCCAGCTCACCATGCGTGACAAATCACGTGGAAATGTTTTCTTTCTCCTCTTTGATATATGGATTACGTGCGAATAGATCTGCGCGTTTCGAGCACCATGCTGCCTGGGGATATTTTGGCTGTGCATGTAACAATAGCCAGGCTGCAGTGGTATAGTCTGTTCCACGAGCGTGATAGTTGTGTCGTCAATGTTTTCTGTGGCCCTTGTGAATTATTGTTGGATTTCCAGTATTTTATGTTCCTTACATAGGCCGGGGTCACACTGGGTACAGAACTATAGTTGGTTCGAGATAAAGTGAGCACTTTGAAGCCCAAGTTACGTTTTTCCTTCCTGTTATTTCACAGTTTCCAGCCGTTTTTTACTATAAACAAAGCGACCTAATTCACGGTCACAGTGTATAGATTCTATTGTACTCAAAAGTTAACGTCTAAGGACAGAATAAGTGATATTTTATAATGATCATCCCACAAAGTAAAAAAAAAAAAAAAAAAGTGTACATTTACAAGGAAAATCTTGTAAACTAATATCAGAACGTAATAAGTCAGGTAATGAAAGTAAGATGTCAGAAACCTTTTAAAGTGTTTACAAACATCGTAAACACATTTGCGAACTAGTCAAATAAACGTTAATAGCATATTTTTCGATTTGAAACAAAATAAACCTAGGAGACCTGACAAATTTTACAAAAAAAAAAAAAATTTGGAAACTAGTTTCCAAGTTTTTTTTGTAAAACTACAAAAAAAGTGTTTTTTAACTGAACCAGATATTAGCTGTAAATATACATTTGTTTGTATATTTACAGAAATGTTTGTAAATATACAAACAAGTTTTTAAAAAATACAAGTTTTTTTGTAAATTGTACAAAAAGACTTTGTAGTGTTACCAAAAACTTTTTTGGAAACTGGTTTCCAAAAAACCTTTTTGTAAAAGTACAAATTTTTGTTTTACTGTGAGACAAGTTATTTGCAATAATGCTCAGTTTATTGCGAACTACCTGTACTTCACTTAAACAACACGAGAAGCTTTATGGTGCGCTTACACGAGCTCCAAGCGAGTTCAGATCGCATTCTCTTCTCGTTTAAAAGAAACTGTTTTCATAAGTAATCTCTAACGTCGTACAGTTCTTTTCTGCTGCTCTTCTATTGGCTACTTCGAGTAACGAGCTGTGTAACAAATATGGCTGCTTTTTGTTGCGACATTTTGCTCTCGTTAAATTTAACTAATTTTTATGTTTTAAGTGTATATATCTGTTTTACACGCACAGCCGCATTGCAGGTAGATGTAGTATGATAGTTAAAAAGTCGTGAATGTTGAGTTAAGGTTAATTCTACTACAGGTTAGATAGATCAATGTTATAAGTTTGTCACAGGGAAAATTTCTGCTACTTGAGCGCTAGTATCGGTAGTGCACCAAACTGACCAATCACAGAGCTTTCCTGAATTTTAAGTTACATTAAGTTGATAATTTAAAACGCGAAATCGGTTTCTTTTCGCTTTAAAATTAAATTAAGTTACTTCTACTATAATTTCCAAGTTTACTTAAATTTTATTTTGCTACGGTTTCGTATTTATCTGGTACGTTAGCGATTGAAGCGAAACTAGTGGCAGAAGTTTTCCCTGTGACAAACTCTCCCATAAGAAAACGTTTTTTTCCTAACCTGTAGTAGAATTAATCTTAGTCGAGTGTAGATGTGATAACAGTTAAATGTCGTATATTTCAGGTTCCAGGTTAGTTGAGGTTAGGAAGTGAATTAGCTTTAAACACGGTCAAAATGGCTGCCGAATGTGTTCAACTAAGGTTAATTCTACTATAGGTTAGGAAGAAAATGTGATTTCTTATGAGAGAGTTTGGCGTAGGGGAAAATTCTGCCGCTATTGGCGTTGTTATCGCTAAGAGTAGAATTAACCTTAGTTCAACTAAACATGTTTAAGACCTCTAGTATCACTATAGTTACGTAATCACACCGGCATATTCAGGAATTTAAAACGTAGTAACAAAGAAATGAAAGTATGTAATTTAGTTTCTGAAGTAATATTTAAGAACTTTACTGAAAGAAAAGTAACAGTTTGTGGGGTAGACTACGTGCATGATACGCACGATCGCCTGTTAACGTAAATAGAGCTGACAGAAAAACTAGTTGCATAAAACTGCGGGACATAACAGTGGCAACCAAATCAGTTTGTAAGCGGATATATATATATATATATATATATATATATATATATATATATATATATATATATATGCTTTATGCCCCATTAAGGGCGCTGCCTACCTCGGAGCCCTGATGGAGAAAGAATAGAGTTTTACACGTTAAATTATTTTCATTGGCACTCGGTCACCTTTTGTGATAATGCTTCCGGACAAAAACCATTTTCTGCGCCGAGAAAAGGAGAATATTGCTGCGTAAATAAAATTGGAGAAAATAAATTATGAATAGCCATTTTCGCGTGTTTTTTTTTTTGGTGTAAAAATGCTTTTTGCCCACAATTTTCAGGTTATTGAAAAAAAAAAAACTGCCTACACGATCCATAGCAATGTACGCGGCACCGAGACGAACAAAACAGTCAGTGGTGGCATATACGCAACTTGCACCGTTATTCAGCCAGGTGTTAACCTGTAAAACCCTGTGCTTGCTCCCGCCGTGGCTTCAAGGTAGGCAGCGCCCTTAATGCACAGTATACACAACATCTTTACAGTTAAAAAATTGCGGCATGTTTTTGTTATTTGGAAATCAAACTTAATAAAAGAAAACGTAAAATTAAAACTTTTATACGGTTGTAAAACTCTCTCATATGCAAAGGGCAAACAGATCACAAAAATAATAATAATTCTGCTACGCTGAAAATGGATACTGAAATTATGGCTAAAATTTCGTGATTATCTACACTGTAAAATTATTTGAAAATTTATCACACTAATGTATGGGAGTGATAAATGATAAAGTTGTTTCCCATACTGCATTGGTAGCATTCCTATACGCTTTTTAGCAAACAGTCAAATGTACACTGATTTTATCACACTTGTAAAGTACTGTTGTTCTATGTACAAGCTTAAATATCGTAAGTGTTCCAAATTGTGTATGGCTGAAATAGTTCCCGTACTGTTAAGAAGTTTTTTTAGCAGTGTACGACTTGGACGCGACCAAATCTCAAAAGTTGGAGATACTAGACAACGTCTGCGAACGCCTACGAACTCTTATAATAATTTAAAAATTGCTATGTTACCCATCGTAACGTATTTTACAGGCCTAACTTTCTTCATTCAAACGCTTGGTTATTGAGGAAGGCAAACTAAATGTTTATAAACTTATGTAATTAGACCTGCACATTTTCGCGTTTGTCAGATGTTACCACTAAACATGGAAAAATTTTATTTTTATATTGAATCTCTCACAAAGTCATACATCCGGAAAGTAGTTACGGTTGTAAACTTGTTATTCAACAGTTGTTTTCTAGCGTAGTTGGGGAGGGGGATGAGAGGACTTCGGTTGGCACCGTTTCTGGCATACTTTGTGCTTGTCGAATTTTTTTTTTTTGCAATGCCGTTGGCTACAACATAAAGCAAGCCCGCATTCCACCTCCTCCCTCCTCCCCTCTTGAACAAATGTTAGCGGACCCGGGACCGACAACTCTCGGGCGCCCTACGACTGCATTGTTTGCCGCTCACCGTTACTCAAGCCTTGTGCGTCCTATCGAAATTCCTGAACGCTTCCAGAACCAAGTAATTCTAACCTCCTCGGCCACTCTGTTGGCAATGGACCTCGTTCCTATTTGTTTATCGATCACTTTATTTCTTATGGACGCGGAGGATTAAGCGGGAAAGAATCTTTTCGCGTCAGTTTTCAAGAGTAACTGCCATTGTTCTCGACAGAGTTGAATAATTCTTTGCCTTATTTATATTTCCTTTTTAGGGGTTCTGGACCGCGCCAGTGTTTGCTGGTGTGTGTGAGATAGAGGCCGTTCGGTTGTTTTTCTTGTACTTATTTTTTCTTTGGCACTCCGACGAAACTCATGCGGCCAGCGGGTTATCAATGCAAACGTCGATTACGCCGTGTATTTTACATCAATAATAAGTTATGAACAACCTACAAAGCGTTGTATCGCACATAGCCTATACGATTTTTCTAAATTATCTGTGTAGATGTTACTTAACGTTCTATATCAGCAAACTAAATCCAGATAGTTAATTGCTTGTCGTACAGCATGCTTTCGTTATTACTCTTTTTTATTACACCATTTTTCACTTTTAAAGTTTTTTGCGCAGCATTACTTAACAACTTTGAAATGTTGCTATCAGTGTTAAGAGGGGGGAGTGTTTTGTATTTCACAGTGACGTAACACAATGGCACTAGCATGTAACACCCTTCACTTTCGCTGAAATATTTGACTTTTTTTATCTCATGCACCATCATGAATATCGCAACACAAGATTAATTAACTAATTTTAATGTGTTAAAATGTTTGTATAGTACAGTTTTAAGTAAGGCCAAAAAATATTAAATACTTATTTTTCCTCTCACACTCATTCTCTCTGCGTTTCTGTGGTAGGCCTACTGTATTTTTGGCATGAAGTTCAAAGTACAGGAATGTTTTTATAGTAATTTGAATAAAATTATCGTTATTTATAATTTTACAGCTGGGACAAACTCATGTGCATTGTAAGAAATGAGTGTGATGCAGTGTATGTGTATCATGACGAGAAAGGTCACTGACTGTGTGCGTTGTTCCCTTGTTGCAGACCAGAGGCAGACGGCGCGGCAGAATGTGATGGTTGAAGACGCGCAGCGCCTACTGAAGCGTCGTGGTCGGTCGCCATGCCTACCCCTGCCTCCGGGTCGTCGCTAGGCGAGCAGGAGGAAGAAGCGGGTCCCTGCAGCCCACCGCACAGCCGCAGGAAGAGGAAGCGCAAGAGGGAGGACGACGAGGACGCCATGAGTCCAGAGGAAGAGGCGTCGGCGTCGCCTCCGGCCGCGGTGATCGCCGGCAGGGAGGAGGACCAGCGGCGGCTGACGTCCCCGCCTTCGGGCAGCAAGTTCCTACACGACGAGGTGGTCGCGGCGCGGGACCAGACGACGGGGTCGCGCGGCGGCGACGACGAAGCCGGCGCGTCGTCGGACGAGGATCGACCCGGTAACAAGGCGAAGACGAAAAGCGCCGGCGGGGAAAGACTTTGCCGCGACAGCTTCGTCCCCGACGCGGACGACTCTCTTGGCACGAGCAGCGACGTGGAGAAGTTCGACGGCAAGATCGTGTACAACCCGGATGGCTCGGCATACATCATCGAGGACAGTGAGTTGAGTGAGGAGGACACGAGTCTTGAGGTCTTGCCCAGGATCATCGGTGACGGTTGCATCGTTGATGGCCGTGGCGTTAGCATCTCCCACGCGCAATCTTTCCCGCAGATAGCGAGCGCGTTCTACGTGTCGAGAAACCCCTCCCTTTACAATGCTCTCTATGGGAGCTCGGCGAACTACGCCAACAACCTCTTGCAAGACAAGAAAATAGTTCCTGAAGTTCCGATCATGCACAGTTACAGGGTTTACACAGTTCGTGATAGTAAAACTGGTGATAGTGAAGATATTAAATCGGAGGTATTGAACCGTCGAAGAAGCGACAGCTGTGATGGGAAGAAGGCGGAAAACTCGGAGAAGAACTCGAACGACAAATTCTCCGGGAAAGACTGTTCCTCCGTGCCAGTGAAACCTATTCTGATGTGCTTCATCTGCAAGCTGTCTTTCGGGTATGCCAAGTCATTCGTGGCGCACGCGATGGGTGATCACAACGTGGCACTTTTGGACGATGAGAAGGACATCTTGGGCCACAAGAATGCCTCCGCTATCATCCAGTGTGTGGGCAAGGACAAAGAGCCGCTCGTGTCGTTCTTGGAGCCGCTGCCGCCGCCCGCGGCGAACTCTTTGGGCGGGGGCAAAAAGGAGGCGTTGCCCATCCTTCCACCTCCGGCGCCGTCGTTCAGCGAGGCCGATATGAAGAATCTGATGAGTGCGGTGACGTGTACCGCCGCCTCGCAGCTAGTTCCTAAGGACCAGAAAGTGTCGTACAGTGTCGCGGGTGACAGCGGGGAGGCCGAAAGCCTCGTGGTTCACCATCGACAGTCGCTGGAGTGCACCAACGCTTCTTTGGGGCGACCCAACGTCCAGAATCAACATGTTCCTGAGACTTCGGTCTCCCTACCTCAAAATGGTGGTAGTTCTAGTAATAGTAGTAATAATATTCATCACAATAATTGTAATAATAGTGCTAGTAATAGAATGATCGCAATCGGCATGAACAGTGTGATGGACCTGACGAGGAAGAGCCCGATATCAGCGTCGGCGGTATCGTCGAGCAACAACGGGCGCGGCAGCGTGTCCCCCGGCGCCAGTCCCTCCCCGGGCTCGACGCTCAGCCCCCTACTGTCTGGTGCCCCCGCCTCCCTGCAGTACCCACAGCCGCCACCCAACTTCCTGACGGGCACGACCATCGGCGTCTGCCCGGACCACATGGGCGGTCGGCCGAGCGGTGTCGAGTGCGCCAAGTGCGAACTGATCCTGAGCTCGTCGCGGCTGGGCGGCGGCGGCGTGCTGGCGGGTATGCACTCGCGCAACTCCTGTAAGACGCTCAAGTGCCCCAAGTGCAACTGGCACTACAAGTACCAGGAGACCCTCGAGATACACATGAAAGAGAAACATCCCGAAGCAGAGACATCCTGCATATACTGCATCGCGGGGCAGCCCCACCCAAGGCTCGCAAGGGGTGAGACCTACACGTGTGGCTACAAGCCGTACCGCTGCGAGGTGTGCAACTACTCCACCACGACCAAGGGCAACCTCAGCATACACATGCAGTCCGACAAGCACCTCAACAACATGCAGGAGCTGCAGAATGGCGGCGGCGGGGGCACGATGCCGCCCACGTCGGAGCCTCCGCCGCCCACCTCGCAGCCTCCGCACCACGGCAAGTCGCCCGGACCGGGCCTCGTCAGCCCCGGCGCCAACCCCCACCACCCGCACCACCCCTTGGTCCAGGCCCAGAAGCCCAAGCCGACGTTCCGGTGCGACGTGTGCAACTACGAGACGAATGTAGCACGTAACTTGAGGATCCACATGACGAGTGAAAAGCACACGCACAACATGATGGTGCTACAGCAGAACGTGAAGCACATGCAGACTCTGTCCGCGCTGCACCAGCAGTCGCAGAGCCAGCAGCACCAGCTCAGCTTCGAGTCGCTGCTCCACTTCCACCCGGGGCTGACGCTGCCCGGCGACAAACCACCGCCGCACACAGAAGCAGCGCTCGCCGACATGGCGTACAACCAGGCGCTCCTGATCCAGATGATGACTGGCGGCCAGCTACCTCCGCACATCCCCCCGGAGCTGGCGCCGCACATGGACATGGGCCTCAACCCCGAGACGATGGAACCGCCGCCTGAGCCAGCCGACCCCAACCCCCGCCACCTGTTCCAGTGTTGCGTGTGCAGCGCCTTTACGACGGACTCGCTGGAGGCGCTCGGCCACCACTTGTCCGCCGACCGCACCAAGACGCGGGAGCAGGAGATCCTCGCCGTCGTGGCGGGACACTACGTCTGCCGCCTCTGCACGTACAAGACCAACCTGAAGGCCAACTTCCAGCTGCACTGCAAGACCGACAAGCACCTGCAGAGGCTGCAGCACGTGAACCACGTGAAGGAGGGTGGTCCGCGGAACGAGTGGAAGCTCAAGTACGTGCTGACGGTGTCTTCGTCGTCGTCGGCGGCGGGAGGCATCCAGGTGCGCTGCCACGCGTGCGACTACTACACCAACAGCGCGCACAAGCTGCAGCTGCACGCGGCAGGGCAGCGACACGAGGCGTCCTGCCTGCTCTTCCTGCACCTGAGGGAGTGCGAGGCGGCGGCGTCGCAGGCGGCCGAGCGCGTCTACCATTGCGCGCTGTGCGGCTTCTCCAGCCGCGCCAAGCTACAGCTGTTGCAGCACGTGCGTTCCATGAAGCATCTGCAGATGGAGCAGCTGCACCAGCTGCAGAGGCGCAGCGAGGGCAAGGACCTGCACACGGACATCGGCGAAGTCTTCCAGGTCATAGGGCAGCCGGCCGAGCAGAACTTCGTTGATTCTGGCGAGCAAGGTGAGTGTTACCGCCTAGGCTCATGCAATGTTAATTGTAACACTTGTTGAATGTTCGCACCTACGTATAATTACCACGCAGCATTAGGGCGTATGTAGTTCGGGACTCAGTTGATATCAGCATTCCCAGTTACTTAACTCCTTGTTTTACACATACGCAATGATTATATTTATTCCTGGTGACGTTGGTGCATTACAGGCGACGTGGAATTATTTCCACAAAAGTGGGCTGAAATGTGTTTTGTATTTGTGAAATATTGGTGAATCACTATTTGTATCTTCGCCAGTCGTGAAGACCATGAGCATAAATATGTGTGTATAGGGACCTACATTATTTAAAGATATTGTATACATCGTGGTAATTTCGTTTAAAACCTTGTGTGAACTCTTGCTTCTAATGCTGTACCTACCCCTTTCATAAATTCTTTCGACTTACATGTGCCTATTGGTTGTTAGATTTTTCTTTTGTTCTGACTAAAGTATTACATCTTGCAAATAGTTCTGCAATTTCATGTTTCTGAGACGTCATCTCAGGAATACTAAAACTCTTGAATGAACAAATATTTACGAAACATGTTAAATGCCTGTCATACAGCAGTTTTTCAGGTTTGTAAATAATTTTTTTTCATGGTAGCCTAAAAAACTAGTTATTAGGGTTGCCTCTCAACCTTGTATCAAGGTCAGCTACTTGTAATTATCCTCATTTATAATGAAATGCAACAAAAACTATAGTTCATTTCAGTTCTATGTGATAGGATTTTTATTTCCGGTCACGTTATTTTTGGTTCCATTGTTGTTAATTCACTTTTGTTGATGGCATCAGTGAACCAAAACAGTTTAAAACTGGAAATAAACGAATTTGTGCGAATAATAAAATAGTTTCAATGTATGTTGTTATTGATGTACTGTTAAGTGACATCCTACAGAAAAAAACTTATTCTTAGAGTATGACAACTAATGCTGCTTTGATGGAGTAACGTGAAGAATTTATCTTTCTTTGGCATACGTTTTTCTTACTGTAGGCTGTCAATAATTACGTCAATTATAAGCCACGTTGAACCTTTTTCTATTAGTTGTGCGATTACGTTACTTTACAGTTTCAACATTTTTTGATTTTTATTATCAACGAGAGTGACTTCAACAAGAATAAAATCATCCAGAATGTGAAATGCAGTTGTGTTTGATTAGTTCCCTAAATAATTGAAATTCATTAATTTACTAAATTATTCAGTTGCTTGGAATGCAAAAATATAATATGTAGGTTACATGGATTATAATCCAGCTGGTATCATTGAACAAGCTGAACATAAATATTAAAGGATAATTTGTCAGTTGTTTTGTATTTCTTACAATCTAGAACAGTGCCAATTCATTATTTACACTGAAATTTTCAGTAGAATAGATTTAGGACTTATTGTATAGAACTAAAACTAGTTACATCAGTGCAGCTTTAGTAATTTAAATTATAAATAAAGTAATTGCAATATATTTGATAACGCGCGATAGTGATTTTACGTTTTCTTTCACGTTAATGAACTATACGACAGTAGCCAAAACTTCAGCAGCTCTCAGCATTGTAAAGAATGCATACTGATGGTTAGGTTGGACTAAATTAAAAGATAGTTGCAGTAAGTAATGCGCTTTCTTGATTATTTACTAACACTACGTCAAAATAATTGTACTAATTAGTTCGTGCTTCGACCTTTCGACCCTTCATACTGTAATTACAAACTAGATCGGAACACATTTACTGAATTTGGACAGGCTTCTAAATAGCCTGCGGATAACGTTTGAAATGTAGCGAGAAATGTTCAGGGGAAATAGTTACACGAACAATAAATAGGCTAAAAAGTTTAGTTACCAATTCACCTTAAATTTTAGTACACGTTTACGCAATCCATTATGAATTTTCACCTCTGTTGGGTGTTCTGGGTTCAAATCTCGAATAGTACACAGCTCTGATACTAATAACATATGAGAATTATTCAAAGCATATCGATGATATTCGGGACCTTTAACCCTACGCACAGGTGACTTTTCTGACATAAGGTCATTGTAGCTAACGAAGCAATTTCTTTCATAAAAATTCGAACATTTTGAGAGATTTTTTTAGCACAGACAATAACGAACCCACATTGTACGTGTCGCGAAAATAATAATTCAATTTGCTCATTCAAATGCATTAATTAACTTATTCGCGTAAGCCAATAGGAGAGGTTGGAAACAGATTTTGTAACCACGAAATTTTATGTCGCATAGCTTAAGTTAAATATGAGTAGTGATTTGTGTGGTTCTTAACACAACATAACGGTTGCAACACCTAAATGTGGAGGGGGTCGGGTGGTCAGACCACTCGTCTTCGACATAGGCGATCCGGGTTCGATTCCCGGCGGGGTCGAACCCCGAATTTTCGTATGGGAGTCGTGCCGGACGATGCCGTTGGTCGGCGGGTTTTCTCGGGGGTCTTCCGTTTCCCCCGTCCTTATTCCGGCACGGTCCCATACTCATCTCATGTCACCGTCCACCAGCGTTGAAGACCTAGTGTTAAGGGCATGGGCCCGAGTTTCTTCACATTTAACGACAATTAGATTTTAAAACATAAATGGGAGCCGATGTCGTAAAATCGCTTCGTAACTTTGTTATGACTTATTTAAACTGCATACTCTAATTTTGTCGAGTCAGAAGACTGCAAAATAGTTGCTAATTAGTTAATTAACGAAATGTCCTTTTAATTGATAAATTAGCTCTACTCATCATATAGCTTGTCTCGAAAAATTACATTGCATAGTATAACCAATTTGCAAAAAAGTTACGAAGTGATTTTACGATATAGACTCTCGTATGCATTTTAAAAAATAATTCTCTCGAAAGCCGAGAAACTCGGACCCAAGCCCGTAAGCGCTGACCAAAACCGCTCACCTAGAAGTTGAGTTCGAATGAATTGATCTTACCTCTTACTAGCCTACGATTTCATTGACGTCTCCTATCTCGACTATCTGAATGCTTTTTTCCTTCGAAACAGCTGTCTATTTTGTACATTGTCGGGCCACAGAATTTTCACAAATGCTGCTGTACTTTTACGCCTAACATTTTGCACTGATATATTAGCCTCGCTAAAATATGAAGGTGGCATTAGTAAGATGCTCACTGACGACGTAAAAACAAACCCACTTATACTAATAGGCCTACTAACAACTTAATATTTGATAATATTATTTATAAACGTGATGTTGGAGATGTTTCCGCGAAATCTATGCAAAGAACATGGGGGATAGGAGCAGGAGTTTATATTTGTATGTAAACTATGTTTTTTTTTAAGGAAGTTTAGGTTATCGTGCCATATTATGGGGCAAGAAGTTATGCGACGTGTATAGTGTTTATACATAAATGATAATGTAGAAAACCACTTGTATACGGTACTATATGAATTTTTATAATAAGCACAGCTGTTTAAAATTTAGATGTAGGGTAGGTAATGGGGCTTTACGTATTTTCGACAGCTAGGAGACACACAACTTGGTACAATGACAGAATCTGGGAGAGGAGTTGGCCATGGCCTTTGTTCAGGAACCATCACAGCATTTGCTTGGAACAATTTCGGGAAACCATGGAAAACCGAAATCAGGATGGCCGGGGTCAAATTTAGATGTATTGAATTTTCCGTGAGCGTTAAGAGTGAATTGATGTAATTTCGTGAAGGACATACAAATTTCATTCGATTGAAAGTCACCTTCGCGATCATTATATAGGCTACTATCGTAGTAGGTCTAATAACTCTGAAGGCGCAAATGAAGTTTTATGTATAGTAAAAACTTAACTATTTATTTTTTAAAAAAATCGTGTTTTATCATTTTATCTCTTCAATGTAGGCTCTAACAGTAGAAAACTATCGTAAAAAAAAAAGTGTCACATTTAGACTAACAGAGCTTTAGTTGACCTATTGCATATTAATCCATTCATACCAAATGTTAACCAAACATTGTTCGTAGTTGTCGGTAGATAGTAAAACCAATTATTTACTTCGATAGATATAAAAATTAAACATCCCAGATCAGGCAGAAAATTGACTGTTTTCTAGTAAGCTAATGTCTTTGGTAAATAGTTTTTTCGTAGATGTTATTTTTTGCACGACATAATTAGCTATAGGAATAACCACAAATGCATCCACAGTACAATTTCGTGTTTACTATTATAGTATGCTTACGCACTGAATGTCCCAGTTCTCAGAATATTGACGTGGAGAGTTTTTGCTCAGCATTATATGTTTAGCGCTGGTGAGGGGTGACATGACGTATGGAACAGCGGGAGAAACGGGAGATCCCTGAGAAAACCATCCGACCATCCGCATCGTTCGGTATGATTTTTTCATGCGAAAATCCGGGGACCGACCTAGCCGGGAATCGAACCCGGATCACGCTGGTGGGAGGCGAGTGCTGTAGCCATTGCGTCAACTGCGGCCCTCGTATTTATAATTAGTAATCTTAGTAACGTGTATTAATGGTATTATTCTTTCATTGTCGATTTTGTAATAATTTAGGGCCTGCTTGATTCTGAAACTGTAGTTGTTTCCTATTTTCTCTTTCTTCGACCATTTTTTTCTGTAATATGTAGCTCTTCTTAACCAGTGCTTCCGTAAGATTCTTCACTGAATTCCCATCGTACATTCACACACTTTTCTTTCTTTTTACTGTATTTTTTGTGTGTTTTCATTACTCCGTGCTATCTTTCCATTGTATTATCATGTCTCTTTGGTTCTTGTGTATTAATTTCAGCTTATGTTCTTCTCAGATAGTTTTTTTGTACTTTTTCCGTAATATTTTATTATTTTATTAAATTTCACAGTGTTATTCGGTTTCTCTGATAGTTAACCTATCATCTCTGTGTCCTTTGTTTTGCCTTCGTTTTAGTCTTTTATTTCATTATATCCTTACTTGGAAATTGTATAATGCTTCCTATAGTTTGGCCATATTCACGTGTGTTGATGCCAAACTTTCATCTTTTAGTTGTATTCACTCTCTCTTTCACTCCCTCTCTCTCTCTCTCTCTCTCTCTCCATATTTCCTACGTGTCTTCTTCAATGGAAGTTATTTATTTTTACTTTTTTATTGCTTGTATTTCAATGGACGTTATTATTTTTATTTGTTTTTTTTTTTTCCTGTAGTATTTTTTGCTTGAAACTTGTTTTCTGCCTTTTGAGCGAAGGAAGTATCTTATTTGTGTCTCATTTGTTTGCGGTAACTTTTTTTTATAGTTGTATGTTAGATTCTGTCCGGTCGTGATAAATATTGCAGGAGTATCTCTACCCATCTTTACGCGTCTTGGCTGTTATTTCTGGTTGCCCACAGTAGCGCGTAAATTTACTACACATGCATGGATGTTTTTGTCGACATTTTATTTCTGTTCTTTGTTTGAACATTTTTTTCTATCTTATTCCGCTTTGCTTAAACAATCTTTACGACTTAACCGTTTATGTCAGTACGATGTTTGGGAAACGCTGCCTCAGAAGTTACTACTATCTGTTTAACTTATCATAATAAATGCGCTAGAGCTATGGTCTTTCCATCTTTATCTCTTGAAGCACATTAGTGATCTAATTGAAAGTAATTTAGCCTATAGGTGCATATATTTTCAGTCAGTGTAGACATGCCATTTTTTCTAGCTGTTGTGCGATTTATAGTTCTGTCTTTATTGTAATTTCCGCTATATTTTGTAATTTCCTTTTAGTTTGTTGAGCGTCGCGGACGTAATCAACTAACCCAGTCATTGGATGATTTATAGCACATTTAGGCTATTTTTCGAAGAAAATGACGACTTAGCTTATACACTATAGGCCTACATTCACGGGAGATCTGTTTCGCGTAGAAACATGAGTGAATTAACTCTAATAGTTATGTTAAGTGGAATAGTTGCCGTTTGTAAAATATGTAAAAGCATTTTTTCGTCATAATAACATTTCTTAGTAGTTTTGTCCATAAAGACTGCATTTTTGACATATAGGTCGTTCTGGATAAATTGAGCACTAAAAATTTAACCTTTGAAAAATATCACTGGTCGTTACTCTATATAATACAACGTTAACTATAGTCCCCTTACTGCTTGTATGGTTGGCAGCGAAATTGCGCGATATAGTTACCTGTATTTTCTAATTTAAATACAGCAATAATGAATCTAAATCTAAATAAATCAACATAGTTGTATTTTACATGATTAATTAACTTTTTTTTTATTAATCTGTATAGGTTCCTACCGACTGCACAATTGACCTTATACGCGCAAACATCAAGTGAAGTGTCTAGAGAGGTTAGACATTTCCCGTCGTTAGTCGTTACGCGAGGAGTAATTCGAACTATGTAGTTAAAATTAGAACTTTATCAGGGCTTTTTTGAGTTGTCACTTTATCCCGAACCACCTCTTAGAAGTGATAACAGCGTTAACGTTTCTAAATAGTTTTCCAAGTTGTACGTTTTATTGGACTGTATTAACTACCCGTTGCTTTACTATGACGCACTGAATTTACAGTGGAATTTATTCCTTACGTTATTGTCAATTTACAGAAATCACGAGATGCCAAACGAAAACTTACACAATGTTTCACATGCCATGGACGTCAACATTAATGTACGCTGAAGTTTAATTCATGACACAAAATTTGTTGTGACTCATAGCCTATATGATATGTGTTTTAGTGCTACCAAGTCGCATCTTCGAGGAATTTTTTCACGGTAATATTTAAAGCACACGTTACAAATGTAATCGTTCTATTGAATATTTTGAAGCAAAACTCTTTACAACACGTAAAATGTTGTTTACATATTTGTTCACCGTCACTTATTTTAAATTGTAAACACCAGGTTGCTAATTTTGTGATATCGGCGTAACGCTGGCTACTGAAAAATCGGCGTGCAAATGGATGAGGAAATACCACTTACCAACTGAATTCGCTTATCCTACGGGTCAGTGAACATGCGAATTTTTCCCATCTCTACTTATGAGCACATCTACAGTGATTGGACGTTTTCAACTCTCAGCGCCGTGGTATTCTACCAGCTAATCACAGATGCGTGGTGTAGCAGTAATCTTTTTCGATTGCACAGTCAAACGAGAGACGCCTCTACACAAAGGCATTCTGCCAATAACCATAGTTGAAGATGTGCCCGCACGACATTGAGACAAATTGTTTCAAACATTTTTTCATCAAAAATCATTGCCTCTAAGACTTGGGTTGCTTAGCTATTGGAGTTTTAATGTTTAGAAGCTTTTTTTGTCTATTTTTTTGTGTTCGTGGCTCGGATGCTTTCTGCATGACACCATTCATAATAAACATAAAAATAAATTTAGTAAAACTTGAGCTACTGTTTGCAACTTGCAAATAATTGTTCAGACAGTTTAGCCCGATCTGGTGTTGTAATTGCTCGTGACAGTTTACGGCCGGCTCTGTGCGTAGAGGCGGCGGAGCGTAGCAGCACGAGCGAGTACGTGCAGAGCGGCTCAGGTAGGCGAGGCCTGCTAATACCAATTACCCGCAGCAGGCGAGCGACGCGCGAAGAAAGCCCGCGTCAGACAAAGAGAGCCTTGGAGCAGCGCGCCTTGTACGGCGGGCGAGGGTGATTTGTGGAGGGGTAGTAGGGGAGGGGGTCGTTTGTCTTGTGTCGCCGGTCCTGATTGGCCGGCCGGGCGGCGAAGGGGCGGAGTCCCCCCTTCTCGCCGGGAGACGAGCTGCTCTCGCGCTGCTGTGGTCCAGCCCGCGCGCGCCCGGACGCTCGTCGTCCATCTCTCTCGCTCTCTCTCTCTCCTTCCCTGAGAGGACGTCGTCGTTACGCTCTTCCCCTTCGCCCCTCTCTCTTCTCTCGCGACATTAGCATCGCGGCCATTTGCCCGCGCCGACACCGCGGTCAGCCACCGCCACGACTCTTCGCCACCCGTGTGACACAGCATCCGCGTATTCGGTGTACACACCCGATTACAACAGAACTGTTGCTCTCAACAGGTTTAATCAGTATATACGTCGTTAGGGATAAAGTGAGCACTATACATTTACAACACTTGAAAAATATCACTAGACGTCCTGCATGTAATTCAACATTAACTATTGCTGTCTTACTGCTTGTACACAATATAGCTCCGCTTATTCTTCTTTGTATCTACGTACAACTTTACAGAAACAAAATTAATCCGAAATCGACATAATTATATTTTATATAATTAATAATATTTTTTAAATCAAACTGTATCGATTCATACAGACAGCACAATTTATCTCACGCGCGCAAACATCAAGTGTCGTGGCCGCAGAGGTTAGACATGTCCCGTCGTTACGCGCGGAAAGATACGAATTGGCTGAAAATAAAACCTAAGCAGGGTTTTTTTTAGCGCTCACTTTATTTCGAACCGTCTATATCCAAGGGCCAAAAATGCCGCCTTTCGAACACAATCGCGCAAATAAAAAGTTTGAAATTAGTTATACCAAGTGTAAAAATGCGAGGGCAGAGAAAGTTAGCTTACCATATTTATCTGCATGGAAAATTGGGTTTTAAAAATACTCTTACTGCAAAAATATGTTTTATTTAATTCGTAACTTTAAAGTATGAACTATATTTACTATTAAATTGGTTACCAGGGTGTTCAGACTGTATTTATATCTTTACATAGGGTTACAAATGCAATTAAAAAAACTTCATTATTGCGTAACTGAAAATATAAATACAAACACAGACAATGGTTTAGGTTTCCTGCCTAATTTATTAGTTTTCTCAAATGACATTTTGGAACTGTTCGTAATAAATTTAGTTATTTATGTGTGTCGTAACAACATCGGGACCAAATAATAACTTCAACAAATTCATCAGCCCACTAATTGGTAATGAAAAGTTAAAGAAAATAATAATAACTAATAAAGTGAACGTAATGTTTGATATTTGCATCAACCGGCATACACCTGTGTTTCAACCATCGCTTGATGTAACGACGAATTTTTTTTTTAATACGCGCAATTATATACGAGGTTCAGGATAAAGTGAGCACTTTTGAATCGCACGAACGAGAGCACTTTTTTGACAGCTCAAGAATGCCATTTCAGAAGCGGAATTCAAAATTGTATTGTGAAGAAACAATGTATTTAAAGTAAGCGAATTAAGATGAATCGGCGTTGGCTGCATATAAAACCTTGGAAACAAAATAGCAATGCGCACAGACTTCAAAATATTATGACAGCAGAGCTGTCAGACGAGTGAACTCATACGTAGGGTAGACTATACTTATCTTTCTTTCAGAAAATACGTGTTTTCCTTCATTTCACTGTTTCTTCTACAAGCACCTCGAATTTGCACTGACACGATTTTAACAAAATGACCCTGGCCCAGCCAACTGCAACCACTGTTAGCATGTCGCTAAGTTTCGTTTGAAGACGACAACCTAGTAGTCTTCTTTTTATTTTTTGTAATCATTAATTCCTTAGTGTTTCCACGTGGTTTCTTTCGAACTCATTTTAACTTGCCATTAGTTATAATATTTCGCTTTGTTTGGTTTTTTATGATATTCGAATTCTGTTACAGTATGTTGCAAAGAGCCATTTCTACTCGACAGCAGTTGCGTACAATCATTAAAGACATTGTAGGTTTTAGTAATTTAACTCCCTTTGCATACTCCTCCACGCCAATTTAAAAGAATCAACCACATTTCAGTAATGGTAATCATATTTTTCCTTTCTGAAATGTTTTGTTTTCGTAAAATAGCTTAACGAGTTATGTATTATTTTTGTGCTTAGTCTTAATAATAAAACATGTGCCCATACCGTACGCCTTTTCCATGAATTACAGCTGGATTGTTCTTGGATTGTTTTCTGAAATGCCTTGATTTAATTTTTCGACATTACGTCCGGCGTATATTTTGGGCATACGACATTTACCTGCACGAAAACATGGTAGTATGTTGTTTCATGTAAGTTTAGAGTCTTGTAATTACAGCCACATCATGTTCTGTCGGGAACATCACGAGGTAGATTTTCTGAGTCTGTGTTATGAATAATGGACGAATGTTCGTTCATGCCATACTAGTAACCGTAATTATAGTTAAGTTAACAGGTGAAACTTTCAGGGGGGGGGGGGGATTTTAAAATTTAAAAAAAAAAAAGTTCCTGTATAGTGAACTGTCAAAATTGAAGGCACTCTTTCTTCACTTAATAATCGAAACGTAAATGCCAACCTAGGAAACCGAACAAACGTTGTTTCTCTTTCGAAACATAAATGTTGCCTCGAAAAATAGAAATCTTCTCAACTCCTCGTCAATCTCTATTTATTCCGTCTTCGTCTGTCAAATATTTAAATTAACGCTACACTTATTCTTTTAGGTCATAACATAGTGCGATTTTCGTGGCATGCTTGTTACAGCTTGAAATTGTCACGTTAGTTGAAAAACACGTTTGCGTGAACCTTCGCTCAGAAATCCCGAAGTTATTGTTTTATTCCAGTTCGTAGACTGCAAAAAAAATTCATTCGAAAAATCGATATAAAAGAAAGTGCGTAGCAATTATTATTATTATTGGTTTGCTTCCAACTAAAACTACCTCCCCTCTCTGCTCCTCCTGCTGCGACAGATTTTAACGGTAAATTTTGCCGCCTTCCAGTCGTTCGAATTGGCACTGCAGTGGTGTTATTTCAGCTCTGACTTTTTAAATTTAGTTTGCAGAACTGTTGCGTTGTTACCAGTAACAAACGAATTTGTTATCAGAAATATCCTCGAACAAATGTTGGAAAATGTTTCATTTTTGTGACAAAATTGTTTTATAATTATTGTATAACCTCCAAGGTAGATAGATACGTTTCAGATTTGATTCCATGTACGTCAAGGCGTTGCTAGTCCCCGCTCCTTAAGTAGAATAAAAAAGGAACTACATTACTTTTAATACTTTCCTTTCTGTTGTTTGCTTAAAATAATTGTTCTAGGAAGCTTACATGAAAATATAATTTCAAACAATTAAATAAACGTTATTCAAGTTAAACTATGTTGACAAATTAAATGTTTACTGTATTCCAACTTCAAAACAATAAGTTACATGCATCAATCTCCTTAAGCCTATGCTACAATACCACGCGCCTTGTCCGTGAATGTCCCGTGTCCCTTGTCCTCTCGGATATCGTGAAAATATCGTTGCCACAATATATTTCCGGAGTTGTACCAACCGCTACGTTCAGTAATCCGTCATCAGATAGCAGTAAGTGCTTCGTACCACATTTCGATTCGAATTTGTTTTAGTTCACTGTATTTGTTTTTATGGAGAGTATTAATGTGGTCAATAAATTTATTTATGTTCACTCACCGAGTCTCTATTTTGTACAAATTGCACGCTGATTCATGACGTCAAATTCATCATCTTCTTTACTAGTGTTGGGACAGAGGACATAATGGGGCAGCCGAATACAATAATTAAAAATTGATGAATTAGCCATGGACAGGGGCAGGGGACATGCGAGGACATACATCACGTCGTCACCTGATCACGTGGGCCAATCAGTGCCTGGAAATTGAGCGAGTACAGGGGATCGAGGACATCCGAGTACTGAGGACACCCGCTGACACTGCAATTAGCATAGCCTAACGGCACAGCTAACCTACGCTTTAGAGGCTCTCAAGCGCGCATCAAAAGCCGCATCGTCACTTAACTCCCAGTTAGTACATTTTGAAGTACAACAGTCTGAAAAGGCCATTTTTAGTTATGTTATAGGTCTTCGAAACAGTATTTTTCTATGAGCATAGTGTCTTAACTATTACATTCAATCCTTTACGAAGTGTGTTTTTTTCCCTTACATTGGTACAACTGGCGCATGTGGAATAGTTTCGTAAAAACATACGTATTTCCCGCACATTACAACGCATTTGAAGCGCGTGGTAATGACGTCCTTAAAGAACTTATTTTAAATACGAGGCATGCAGGGCAGCCAACACAACAGCACTAATCACGTAATGAGGTATTTAGAAGTACGACGAAAGCCTTGAGCCCCGCCTACAAGACGTGTATTATGGTTGTCAGGACCACGGAACCTCGTCACAACTGTCATCAAGAGGCCTTGCCCCCCCTTCCCCATTTGCCTTATTCTCCTCCACAGACCGTAACGGTCCCAAACATGACTGTGTCCCGGGATGAGTTTCGTCACCGGCCCCTGCCCCTGTAATTATGGAGCCCGCCTCGCAGCTCTAACGACGCGGAAGTGGCACGGTGATAATTGTTTGCGCCAACCAAATGTTGCCGCGTTGCCAGATGCCTCCATGACGCTGCGAAACTTTGCCGCACTTCGTCGGCGGACGTATTATTTCTTCGTTACGATGACTGTGTACGTGGCGCATGAATGACGTTGTAACGTGCCGCGTTTCTTCTTTTCCGCGTGAAACCAGTAAACTAATTCGTCAAATGTGTACGAAAACAACGCACATTTGAAACTGTGTTTCTTTAATTTTAAAAATGCAGCACGCTTATTCAAAACAATATTTTGGGGCCTTTTGGGGTCGGCTCAAAATGGTTGAATTTTTTTTTTGTAATGTTAGAACCATGCACTGGATTTTGCCTCAAACGTTTTGCAATTAAAATTGTAGGGTCGCCACTTAAAGTCTCGTAGAAAGAAAACGTACAGTGGAAACATTGCACACCGGTTTGGAGCGCAGAGAATAGAAGCGAAGTGGTTACCGTCGTGTGTGTCAGACTGAACCTTATCGCTTTGTGTCTCCGCGGACCAAACGCAGGATTACATTTCGTGCATAGGCCTTTTAAGGGGGACTGTTAGACAGTTTTAGTGTATTTTCAGTTTTTGAGCTATAACATTTATTCAAATTGTATTATCAAATGCCAAAGCTTAGGATATATTGTTATAAACTGCTTGACAGAAATAGTAATGGTGGAATCTTTCATTGATTATTCATGCAGAATGATTGCAAGAGAACGATAGTTTAACTGTCAAGAATTTTATATATATATATATATATATATATATATATATATATATATATATATATATATATAGGATGTATTAAGTATAATATCACAATTAAAATGTTTAACATATTTCTGTGTTACTGAAGTTCAAAGCCTTAGTATTACGAAGTATGATAGATATACCCAATGTACACATACACACACAAAATGAAAACAGTCACAATACAATTTTAAATAAAAAGTAACGAAGTTTACTTAAAATTAATAAAATCATACAAATTTGCTCTTAATAACAGGAAAGCAGGAAACAGTTACGATGACATGCTATTTTAATAAAATAAAACATTGTCTTCTTTTTTGGGGAATATTATAGGCTACATATTATTTATGGGGATTCCAATATGTTGTATTTAGGCCTGCCATCAATAATATTGTAGTATAATATTTTATGCGCAGCTAAGCTACAAGTATGGTTTCTGGCATTATATGCTCGTGGTTTTCACAGTGCCTGATTCACCAATTTCTAGTTTATTTTTAATTCTATTAGGTTAAAATGCCCTGCAGCTTAAACTAAAATTGAAATTATTTAATGTGTTACAATCATACAGGTCATATTGTCGTTTGGATGATTTACTTTTAATTTTCGACTTATGTAAACCAAACATTTTATTGTATTGATTAATTTGTATGTTTTATTAGCCACCTCGACACTTTTTATGTGATTGTTTTGTTCTTTTAGATTCCCGAAAAGATATCCAGCAGCATCAGATACAGCAACAGCTTCAACAACAGCAAATGCAGCAACAGGTTTCAAGAGAAGCAAAACCTGAACCGCACCATGAGACCGAAGAGAGTGCAAACAACAACTCGGAGCATTCCACCCAGCACATGTGTCCGTATTGTAACTACATCAGCAACTCGGAAATGCGTATTCAGGCGCATGTACTGGCGCAACATGGACAAGGTGAACCCTCTCCCCCAGCCCAGGCTGCCTCCCCTGCCAAAGAATTCATGTGCCCATTGTGCCAAGATGGGTTTCGAGAACGCTCTCAGTTGGAAAGGCATGTTATGCAAATTCACAGTGTTAACTCGGAAGGTCTTCAGAGGTTACTGCTGCTTGTTGACCAATCTCATTGGCTCAATGCTGTAAATCGATCGCCTGCATCATCAACACCACAGGCTCAGCAGCAACATCATCAACAGCATCAGACTCCACCACACCCACATCATCATAATCATAATCAAATGATCTCGCCTTCTAGCTCTGCAGGATCTTCCAAAGAGTTGGACTCAAGTGGTGGAAAGCAGAACCATTCCGATGCTAACTCCACAGAAGATCGTGAGGATAATCCTTTGCTGTCGCCATCCCCAGACGATCAGGTGGACACAGATGAAAACAGGTGTCAAGCATGTTTCAAAAATTTTAGAAATATTGATGACCTGTGTGCACACCACAACGAAACTGGTCACCTTGAAATGAAGCAAACTCCAGCAGGCCCAGGATATTTGTGCTGGAAGAAAGGTTGTAACCAATATTTTCAGTCAGCTCACAGTCTTCAAGCACATTTTCGAGAAGTCCATTCGCCACGTGTTGGCAGTGCAACTCAACAAGGCATTGCAGTGTCTGAAAAACATGTGTATAAGTACAGATGCAATCAGTGCAGTCTTGCCTTTAAAACTATGGAAAAGCTCCAGTTGCATTCTCAGTATCATCTCATTAGGGATGCCACGAAATGTGTATTGTGTGGAAGGAGTTTTCGTTCAGTAGTGGCATTGCACAAACATGTGGAGACTTCGCATTCCGAGTTGTCAGAAGAAGAATTAGCTGCATATAAACAAAGTTTAATGAACAATCCTCTTCTTTTGGCTGGTCTGAGCGGACAGGTGTTGGATCCTTCAACAAATGAACTTCTGAGAAAAGAAAGTCTCAAGATGGAGGCAGATGATCTCGTAGATACTGATGAGAGCCCGATGAAGGATCACCACCACGAAGATGGGATTGGCAATGCACATAGTGGAGATGGCGATAACAGTGATGATTCGGTGGTGTATAAAGAGCAGCAGTTCCTAGAGGATTACCTCAATAGCCAAGCGATAGCTGAAGACAACTACAACGATCCTAACAGGAAGTACAAATGTCACCGGTGCAAGGTTGCATTTACCAGGCAGAGTTACCTGACGAGTCATAATAAGACTTTACTGCATCGTAAAGGAGAAAAGTTGAGTTATCCTATGGAAAAGTATCTGGACCCAAACAGGCCCTATAAATGCGATGTGTGTAAAGAATCTTTCACACAAAAGAATATTTTACTGGTGCATTACAACTCTGTCAGTCATCTGCATAAATTGAAAAGAGCAATGCAGGAACAACAAAACAACAATAATAATAACAACAACAATGCTGTAACTGCAGTTTCCCCATCATCGGCTGCTGCTGCTCTGGCTGCAAGTCTTGGTGTGACACCACCTCCCACTCCTAAGTCTGGTGTAATTTCTGACGAGGATGACAAAAAACCTTACAAGTGTAACATCTGTAAAGTGGCTTACAGCCAAGGGTCCACATTGGATATTCATATGAGATCTGTGCTTCACCAGACAAGGGCATCCAAACTCCAGGATCTGGCAATGTCAGGGCAGATAGATCTAAGCAAGCCCTTAATAGAACAACCAGAACCCCAGAAAGCTCAGGATCAACATAAAAGAATGATCCAGGATATGATGGGGACATCGCCGAAACAGTCTGTAACATCGCCACCTTGTGGCACTAACAGCAGCAGTGCGACATTGCAAGTGCCGTCTTTAGCCCAGGGCTCGCCACCTGTTACGGGCAGTCAAATAGTTCCTCAAACCTCCAGTGCTGCTTCTGTTGTGCCATCGTCGTTGTCGATCCCAACCATGACATCAGTTCCTAATAGCTTAGCACCGAACTCGACTGCAATACAGCAAACTGTTCAAGCATCACCTGTGATGACATCGTCGCCTTCTCCTCAACATGGCATGGTGTCCTGCCAGCGATGTAGCGCACTGTTCGCTAGTCAAGAGCAGCTAACAACACATCAGCAACTATACTGCCTTTTTGGGAGTCCGATAAATCTATTCCCTCCTCTCAGTGGACCACTTCCTACTCCTTCTCATACATCTCCTCAGCCACCAGGACTGAATAAGACTCCGCCTCCTATATCCACTACTCCACACTTACAAGACGATTCATTCCAGAGGCTTGCAATGCCAAACAAGAAGTCGTCTCAAGTTTACAAACACCTTCTTGAAAGCTATGGATTTGATTTGGTGATGCAGTTTAATGAAAATCATCAGAGGCGGCAGCGAAAAGAGCGTGAAGATGATGATGTGCCACCATTGACACCAACAACACAAATGCCTTTGCCAGATGAGGAGGTCGATGGACCGACGGAAGATGAAACGGCAGAACAAGACCTGCCAGAAGTTGCAAAATCAATATGCCAACATTGTCGTAAAGAGTTCTCTAGTGTATGGGTACTAAAAGCTCATTGTGAAGAAGTTCACAGAGACCTTGTTCCACTGGAGTTTTTAGAAAAGTATGCCCAACAAATTAAGTCGGAGTATGAGAAGAAAGGTGTTAGTATGGCACCTCCACCTGGAACTCCAACTCCAGTACCACAACCTGATATCAGCCAGGACAAAGAGTTCCAGGAAGACAACAAAGAGGCCTTACATGCAAAAATCGGTTTGACGCCGCAGCACCAACCTCAACAACAGCAGCACCAGCAGCAACAACAGCAGCAGCCACAGGTCGTTTCGCAGCAGGTGCCAGATACGACGCCTCCAGCTCCGAGCACTCCTACTGCATCTTCGACTCCCGCCTCCAGCACAGATTCCATCCCTGCGACAATGTCGACGCCGATGGGTCCTACTAGCGCACCCAGCCTGTCGCTCTCTCTGGCGCAGCAGATGAACGAGATGCAGGCAGCGCTGAATGCCATGGCAGCTTCCCAGCTACAACAACAGCTGCAGCAGTTCAACCCTATGATGATGGGCCTGGGCATGGGGCTACCTCTGGGTCTGAACATGAATGCGCTCGCAGCAATGAACTTGCAGCCTCCACTGGTGCCTATGATGATGCCGCCGCCTCCGTTCGACCACCTCAGCTTGGCGCAAGCGCAGAACCCTTTGTTCTCGCCACAGGCGGCGGCCATGGACCCTGCTGGACTTCTGGCCAAGCAGCAGCAACACCTTCTCCAGCAGCAGCAACAAGCGGTGAGCCACATATGGTATTTAATAACCCTTGTTTGGTTCGTGTACTTATTGTTTATTCGCAATTATCTCAGCCTTTCACGACTTTAAATTAAGCTTACTGTGATAAATCACTTCTGTTATCATGGTACCATGTTCACCAATAGCAGCTTCGTTGTGTGGTGAACAAGACTACTTGTTCATTTGCCCTTTAGTAAAGGTCTAAAAAAATGCTACTTTGTCGACAGATTAATTTACTTGGATATTAAGTTGAAGTGGCATTTTTTAATAGCTTTTACTTTTTTGAGATGTATTTTGCATTTAGAGAATACTTCATATCCTTGTATTTTCTTTCATGGTTGTTACTCAGGTTTGCTTACTCGTCTTCATGGAACTTAAAGAAATTCGTAAAGGGTGTAAATTTTGCAATCTCTCAGTATTTTACTTTTCTTTTTCTGCTGTGGTGGCTTTTTAATCAATTTACAACAGTATAATTCATCTTTGCATACAGAATTCCTTAAAACGTTCTGTCTGTAGATTGGAAGTGATTGCATTTTATATTATTAATTCCCATTTAATTGAGCACTTTTAATTTATACAAGGTTTTCGCATTGAGTATCCTTTCACAAGTAAAAATTAGAATTGGTATTGTATTTATCTCCAGTGACTAGTATTTAAGTGTTGGTTAAGTGACTTTGTGTATAATCTGTGAAATAATTTGGGAATGTTTTACCATGTTTTTATAAACTAGCTTTCTTGTATGTCTGTATATTCAGTACAATTTTTGCAATCGCTTTGAAACATCTTCCCAATGAACTACATACTTTAAACTTTAAACATTGCTCAGTAATGGATGACAATGCAATATTAATTCAGTTTCTTGTCTGTTAGGTGTTTGTCTGTTCGTTACAAATTTTGGTTTTTTATATTCGATTACAAAATTTCACGCACCCAAGACTAAACAGCAGAATATTATTATTAAAATAAAAAAAATGGTTAATATGCCAAGTTTTTAAAACTGACTAAAATGCACAAAATAGCGTCTCCTATGAAAATACTTGTAAGATTTAAAACGAAAAGTTTGGGGCGCATGCAATAGATAGGCCTAATAGTAAAGAGTGTAGACAGTAGTTGTCAGTGAGAAAACTCACACAACAGTGTTGGTAACATTTGCAGTGCAGTTAGTGACTTTGGTGAATTATGCATGCATCAACTATCTGTTTCATGCGCCCCGCATTTTTCGTTTTAAATCTTACAAGTTTTTCCATAAGGGAAATTATTTTATACTTTTGTTAGCCTGCTTTAAAAACGTGGCATATAGCCTATATATATATATATATATATATATATATATATATATATATATATATATATATATTCAATTTAAGTTTTCACTTAATTTAAGTACTCCGGCTGCTTTGAGTTTTATAGCACAGATGCGAACTAAGTCTAAGGGAAAACAGTAACACATTATTTGATTCCAAATGTAAGGTAATAATTATCTGTGAACATGTAATAAAGACTAAATGTTTCCTAATACCAATTTATTCCATAAATATGCAGTTAACCGTAAAATATTAAAGTTATTAAACGAAAATGGAGAACTTTAACAAAATAAATGATACAGCCTCTTAACTAGCGTCCAAGCTTACCGTTGAACAATTTTTACAAGTTTTTCTTGACAGCGACATTCTGCACTCGTCTGACGTGTGTTGCTATTGATAAACCAGTACGCTGGGCGCAAGCTGTTTGGTTTCGTAAAAAAATGTATTTCCGAAAACATTGCAATGCGTTTAAATAGTGTACCAAGTAGTTGCCTTAACCTGTATCACTCGCCACGCTGAATTTTTCTTCGTTCATTCCTTTATCACCGCATCCGAGTCTGAGGCGCAAGCCACTGAGCTGGATGCTGTCTTATCGCCGTTATGTCGCCTCTGTGAGACATTCAGTAGTACCACGATCACTTTGGAGATACAGGTTTGCTATTCTTGGTTATTGTATTTTTAATACTCTGCAACAAGATGTTTTATTTAAAAAAAAGAAAATGAGCAAAAGCACGAATTTTCGACCCGAAGGAAAAAAACCTGAAATGAGTATATACGTGTGATACGTTCTTTGGACGTTATTCCTAAACATACATCACTCACGCACGTTGAACGCTTTTCGAAAGAACTTCTGTCTTTTGAAGCCTTACACAGCTCAACGGCCTTGTCAGGCGGCAACCTTAGTACGTTTATCTTTCAGTGGTTACTAATTCAATATAATTCATAATTTAATGCAATATACGTCTTAACAAACTCACCCTAAGCGAACGAGAGGCTCTAACCAATGGCAGCATGGTTTACAAACTGACATTCTCACCTCCACCTGCTGAACTTAAATAAAATAACAAGGGGCAATGTTTTTCTTGCCAACAACTCAACAGCTGTTTTCGATTAAATAAAGCGTTACAGCATTAAATCTTTATTTTTTTCACGATCTTGTTATATCCCTCTCTCCCTTCTAATGTTGTAGTGTGGGGATCTATTATTACTGATTCAGAACACCGGCAGTTCATGTACTTCGATACTTCGGAATCCTGAACCTGTTCCGTCAGTCCCACGAGAGATACGCTATAATATCGTTTTAAAGTTTTAATCACGGCCTCACGCGAATATCACACTCTTCGTGACCGTCGCGGCAGGAAGCGGTTTTATATGTATCTTCCCGCGAATCGGCCCACGTCCACTCTTCGTGACGGTCGCAGCAGAAGTCTCTTTATATATTCGGCTTACTA
>PNEQ01000482.1:19883-124313 GCA_003012365.1 Medauroidea extradentata | reverse complement strand
TTGCGCCTCTCGCCAGTACTCAAAACTAAATTACAAATTAATTATTTTAAACCACAACTTGCAATTGAGACACACGAAACATACAATTCTAATCATAATGAAATTTCAACTGGCTTTCTACGACTATTCTAACATAATTTACAGTATTTACAATATATGTGTTGTTTATTTTCATTTGAAGGCTATATGCCGGTTACAATCTTCATGGCCCTTTCAAGAAGAACGCCGTAGCTGTAGACATATATGACGAAACGAAACTTGAAATATTCTTGGTTACGTAAACTTTTTCTCAAATAAGATGTTGTCGGATAATGTAGCGAAACCTTAGGGCATATGCACGGGTTGTCTGAGACTTCTACCGACTTCCAGGCAATTGGTAGTCATGTCCACAATCTCTCTCTATGAAACTTTGAGAAGATTTTGCGTGTTTTAGAATACAAGCTGCATTGTATCTTACCCGACATTTTTTGTCGTTACTGTATTCTAGATTTTAACTGAGGTAGCTTTCCGACTTCTGTGTCGTAATATTTATTTTGGACTATTATTTTATGCATTACGTTATTAAGTAGCGATGTAATAGTGAAATTTAGCCTTACGTCACAACGAACTGTACGGTAAAAGAATTATCTGATAGGGGGCTTTCCATGACAAGAGATAAAACTGAGTATTGCAATGTCATTAATTTGGTATACATAGTGCAACTAACAGCGCCTTTATCTAAATTTAGACTGGTTGACATCCGGTCTTCTACCGATCGGAGATGTATAATGAAAACGATAAGTGTTTAAAATGTTAATTTCTGAATCACCTGCTTACAATCAAGCTAAAATGCACACAAACACTTTCTTGCGTGCTAGTTAAAAATGTGCCTGTATGATTTGATACGTATATGGATATTTTCAGACTTACTGTCCAGTTTTATTGTGAAGAGCGTTTCGTAATTTTATTTTTAATGAAAATGCTAGAAAAAAGGTAAAATAATTGTCTTATGTTTTTATAGCAATGGGTATCTACGAATAACTTTGACCTACATTTATCATTAGAACTGCTAAATTGCATAAATATTTTCGTAATAAAATTTTGTAAGGGGGTTGCGCCGTACTATATCAGTTTATGACATTGTTTAGGCGTGAATAAAAAGATTAAAGTACTATGGTTTAACATTACATAATATATTTATATTTTATGTTACATATCACATTTTTTCTATTTTTGTAGGAAATTACGCTTTGGACTGTACACTTATAATAATATTATTCCAAATACGTACACAGATTACGATGTAATTATATTTGTAGTAATTCGGAAGATAATAGTTTTTTTACATCCAAAAATCAATTGATTTGAAAATACTATAACAAGTAGACTATGCGATATGTTACTCAACACTTTAAACCATGTTTTTGAAGTATTTATCGTAAATCTGGTGTAAAATATTGCTTGGTGTACTGGATCAAAAAAATCCCTTCGGGTCATGAGTAATGAATACTACACATTATATGTTTCTCTTGTTAATTCAATAATAGAATCACTCTAAAGGAAGCATATTTTAATGCGTCTTGCTGACCTGACTTCTCCACCAATTACAGCGGACGTATTTTTGAGCGTTTCTATGACCCTAAGTGATCTGAAGATTGGCGTCGCGTTTGACTTCATAGTTCTGTGTGAATACTTGTGTATATCGTCGTGGTTGGTTGAAAACATCACAGATGTGAAATGAAATGGGTGCCTGTGCAATTAGTAAAATTACTACCGACTGGATAAAAACTGCTTGTGGGTGGCAAAACGTTTTATGTGTAGAGACCTGAAAAATTCGCGTTTTCTTTCAGGCATCAGCTAGAATTCCAGCAACTGTAAGTTCGTGCGACACTCACAATTGGCCGTTGACTTATTTGACACCTCCGTGAAGTCGCTGAGTCAATAATAACAAATTAACTTAATACGGGCCCATTTGACTGTGTAGTGTGCAGTCAATGAAATGCTGTTCTCTGCTTGAGTACATATATATTCTCGGAGACTAGCCTACATGTCTGTGAACCCACGAATTTTTCCGGTCTCTATTTATGTGGCATCATGGTATCGTTCGTTTGCGCAGTTGTCTTGCTTCTGCTCTGGCATTTTAAAGGCTTATCTGCAGCGTTTACTATATTAGAATCGTTACTTTGGCATAGTTCATGTATAAATGTTGACTTCAGAAACACTAACTGACCATCCTTTCTAAAACGGTTTCTATAATTTGTCAAATGGTTAAAGATTAGTTTTTGAAGTGAACAGAGACTAGATGAGTGTATTGTTTCAGGGGTTCGAAAAGTAGCATTATCGTCAGTAGGTCAGTAGGCTCTTAGTAAAAGAAATTCACCTGTAGAAAACAAGACTTATTGTACAATAGTAAGACGAATGTTACTTTCAATTCAATCGACTGCTATGCATTTTAAAGCTGTTGCACAAATATTAAAGAAATTTTGTTACACTCATTGACAGATACAAACACAGGCCAGTTTTTTCTGTTGCGACATAAAGGTTTAAGGATAACAATTCATGGGATAATGCTTATCACACAATCATGTATTATTATTAGTGGTTTGCAGTAATTGCAAAAAAAATCATTAATTACGGTATATCGGTGGTAAGGAAATCTACGAAAAAAATTAAAACTATGTTCGAGTGTTTAAAAGAATTTTTCAAAAATGTAATTTAACTATTTCTATGCATGTTAGAATTACAGAAATGATTTAGCTTTGTGTATAATATTTATTTTGATTAAATTGTATGTTTATAGTTAGTGAATTTAAATGTATTATTTATGGGAGAATATTATGTTCGTGCCAGGTGTCTGCAGCACAGCAGAAACGAGCGAGAACTAGGATCACAGACGATCAGTTGAAGATACTGCGAGCACACTTCGACATCAACAATTCGCCATCCGAGGAACAAATTCACGATATGGCAGGACAGAGTGGACTGCCACCAAAAGTGATCAAACATTGGTTTAGAAACACTCTATTCAAAGAACGCCAAAGGAATAAAGATTCCCCATACAACTTCAACAATCCACCATCTACAACATTAAATTTAGAGGAATATGAGAAAACTGGAGAAGCTAAAGTCATGCCACTTAACACAAGCAGCAGTAGCAGTAACAACGAAGAACCCAACACATCACAGTGCAAAGACTTTCCGCCCAGGCCACCTTCTACGTCAACTACTTCGAACAAGCGAAAACAATCACAGCCTCAATCATACTCCCAACCCCAAATTTACAATCAGCTGCCCGAAATAAAAATGGAGCCGCGAGAGAATATGCATACACAAGCTCCAGAGAATCACGAGCACAAGTTCAATAACATCTTTCATGACCATGATCATAGAAAAGACACAAATGACATGACAGATGAAAAACCTTCAAATTTGCATTCATCTCCGAGCCCTATGTCGAATGTATCTGTTTCGACAAACAGTATAGTTCATAATACCGAAAATACTCCTATTCATCGTCCTTCTTCTCCTGGAAATCTTACATTAACATCAATAATCGCTACTCAACTAGGTCCAGATTCTGTTACTACTTCACATGCAAACATTGGTTCCATGAATTCAGTGCACTCAAATATGTTGCCTCCAAAACTGACTCCGCCTAATTTTACATCGCCGAATCATATGCCGACGTCCCCTAACATAATGCCAGTGACTCCAACCTCAAGGAGTGTGAGTCCAGGAAGATCTTATAATAATAATTCTTCTGATGGTTTCAGTCACTCTGGCTTAGCTGGTGGTTGTCTTTCTGGAGGTGGAAATAGCAATGGGAGCAACTCTTCAGCAGGTTCTTCGGGAAAACGTGCTAACAGGACGAGATTCACCGACTATCAAATAAAAGTACTCCAGGAGTTCTTTGAAAACAATGCTTACCCAAAAGATGATGACTTGGAATATCTGTCAAAACTTTTGAGTCTTAGTCCTAGAGTTATTGTGGTATGGTTTCAAAATGCTCGCCAAAAAGCTAGAAAAGTGTATGAAAATCAGCCACCTGTAGAGACACCACCTGGTGTTGACGAAACTGGTGCGAACAGGTTCCAGAGAACACCAGGTCTCAACTACCAATGTAAAAAGTGCTTGTTAGTGTTTCAAAGGTATTATGAACTTATTAGACATCAGAAAACTCACTGTTTTAAAGAAGAAGATGCTAAAAGATCGGCACAAGCACAAGCTGCTGCAGCTCAAATAGCTGCTGTTCTGTCGTCAGAAGATTCTAATTCGAGTACTATTACTGAACAAAATCAGCAGCAAGGGCAACAACAAACACAGCAGCAACCGATGCAGCAGACACAACAGCAGCAACAGCAGCAATCTCAGCCTTCCCCAGTTCAGCAACCCCATGGGAATATGATGTCAGTATCTTCAGCTACAAGTAACCCAACTACTCCTTCAGGTCCAGTTACTCCTACACCTACTCCGTCATTGTTTCCACCTTCACCTGTTTCAACTACTCCAACCCCTACAGAAAGCTCTAATAATGCCAAGGAAGGCACATTTCAGTGTGACAAATGCAATCTTGTTTTTCCTAGATTTGACTTGTGGCGAGAACACCAACTTGTACACATTATGAATCCCAATCTTTTCCCCACATATCCACCTGATAGTCCTTTTGGCATCCTGCAACAGCATGCACAGCTGCAGCAACAGCAGCAGCAACAGCAGCACCACCACCAACAGCATTTTGTTGGCATGGGTGTGGCAGACCTTTCAATGAATTCTTCGAGTACCCCTCCACATCAGCATCCTCTTGCGTCAATGCTTTCTGGAAACAAAAGAAAATTTGACGATTTAGACGAGTCAATTGATCGGGAGTGTGATCAGCCTAAAGATAAAAGACTCCGAACTACAATTTTGCCTGAACAGTTAGATTATTTATACCAAAAATATCAACTTGAAAGCAATCCATCTCGCAAGATGCTGGAGAATATTGCCAGAGAAGTTGGTCTCAAAAAGCGTGTGGTGCAAGTCTGGTTTCAAAACACCCGAGCTCGTGAACGCAAAGGGCAGTTTCGAGCACATGCTCAGGTAATAAACAAAAGATGTCCATTTTGCCCAGCACTGTTCAAGGTAAAGTCTGCGTTGGAATCTCATTTGGTAACCAAACATGCAGATCAGTGTACAAGGGGTGAAATTAATATTGATGCCCTCCCAGACGAAGAGCTGAGCATGGAGTCTACTCCATCTTTTAGTTCCCAAATCGGGGAGAACTTGGGGAAAACATCTACAAATTTTTCATCAGCTAATTCAACCCCTAACATGATGCCACCTCTTTTCCCTCCCTTTCATGGTGATGTGGAAAATTCTTTGAAAAAGTATTATGAGGAATCTATGAAGCGGTACCTATCTGAAATCCAAGCACACCATGCTTCTCAGAATGGTGGCATGAACAAAGAAAGCTTACACATTCCCACAGATCTCAGTATGAAGATAAAGCAAGAACCACCATTATCAGTATCAGAAGAATCAGGTGGTGGAGGTGCTGGTGGCGATGGCCCTTTAGATTTAAGTAAACCTGTTGATTTAAGTCGTCCTATGAAAGTATCTATGGACCACGAAATGAGGCATATAATGCCAGAACAAGGTCCTTTAACAGATTTAAGTGAAAGAAGTATTTGTTTCGAAGACGACAGCGCATCCGAAACGACAGAAAACATGGATGGTGACGAGAGCAATCCTACATCTCCAGCATCAAGTACACAAAGTGGACAGCAAAGGCACGGAACATCAGCAAGTGGAGGTAGTAAAAGGTTCCGGACGCAGATGAGCAGCCTTCAAGTCAGAGTAATGAAGTCTTTGTTTTCTGATTATAAGACACCCACAATGGCAGAATGTGAGATGTTAGGAAGGGAGATAGGCCTGCCGAAAAGAGTAGTGCAGGTGTGGTTCCAAAATGCTCGAGCGAAAGAGAAAAAAAACAAGCTTGCACTTCAGAAAGTTTTAGGGAGTCCCGAACAAAGCCAAGATGGCTCCAGGCCTCCCGAAGAGTGCAAACTTTGCCAATTCAAGTATTCGCACAAGTACTCTATTCAAGACCACATATTCACGAAGAAGCACATCGACAACGTGAAAGTGCACATTGAGAGTGGCAAAGCCGACATGACTGGGAACAACAGTGATGGGGGCGGCTCTGGAGGCGGGGAGTTTACTGTGCCACCAACCCCTAGCTCCTCCGGAGATACCGCCACCACCACCACCGCAGTGGCTGCCCCGCAGCAGTCGCCGCAATACTCGCCCACCAACAACAACCAGCAGCAGCTAGCTCAGCTTCAGATGCTGCAGATGGCGGCGGCTTCTGGCCTCGGGCTGTCGGCGCAAGCTCAGGCGCAGGCTCAGGCGATGGCCGCAGCGGCGGCGGCCAGCGTCAAGATGGAGAAGGAGCCTCAGCATGGCAGCAAGTCTCCAGCTCCAGGAGGTGTTCCAGGCCCTGAGGACATGGCGCTGTTGCACCAGCTCTACGGTCTCGGTCTCGCTGGCTTCCCTGGAGCGGGGAACCTCTTCCTGCATCCAGCCATGTTCACAGCTGCTGGTAAGTGCCTGTCTCTTCTTCCCACCTAACACATTACAAACTCGCCTTTGAAAATAATTACTAGTAACAGACAACTCATCAAAATTGCCGAGTTGCGCTTTTATTTTATATTTTCAAAGGCGAGACATGTGACTGAAAGTTCTTTTAGCACTGCTGATTAATTCTCTCTGTGAGCTTTGTAACTTAGTATTAACTTTACTGTAGGTAGAACGCTATTTTTCTTTTTACCTTTGTGTATTGACTGTGGTGTTGAATTTTTAAATCTGACCTGAAACTGGCGCACATCATAACTGTTTTCTAATGGAGAATAATGCCAGTTATAATACACAATGAGTAGAATTTTATTCTTTGGGCTCCAAAATTTCTAATATTTAGTAACATATTATTATTTTCTTGATAGGGTCAAAAGCCAATCTTATATTGTGTTCATGATTACAAGGTCATTCATATCACCAATAGTTACCCAAAACTTTCACTTTTACTACTACGATCTCGGTAATGTTTTGTATAGTATTACTGCCTCTTCCCTCACCCATCTTTATTTATGAAATGTTTGCAGCAAATATACCAGCAGGATGTTGTGAGGCATGAGATTATATGCAATTTAATTATTTACTTATTAGATGGGAAATTGAAGTGCAAGGAAAGTATGGAATCTTTGAACACAACTTTTGCAGACTTCTGTGTGGTGCAGGATGTAAGCCAAGGGTATAGATGTTGATTTTCGAAAATAAGTTTAGATTAGGGAGTCTTCTTGATAGAATATTCTTGGCGAGTCAATGTTGACACCCAAGTTCTTATTATATCTACTGTTTTGTACCCCCCTTTTTTTATGGAAGGGTGTAGACTTATAGTAGTTAAAAATTAAACACTTTGTGCTGCATTCGGCTCCTTTTTAAAAGTTATCTTAAGCGGACTATTATTTTGGCTTCAACATAGCAGAACGGGACTTCGGCAGATTACCGATTCTAAGTTCTTCTATCTCTTCCCGCCAGGTAGATTCGCGCTAATAGCAAACCACCCAGCCTAACCACTTGAAACATAGGTTCAGCATGGGTATACCCAGGGGAGTTATTTTGGGGATTCAGACCCCTCTCCAAATATCCGTTTCTGCATCCATGTATTGCTATATGTTGTGCTGCATAAAATGTAATATATTACAGAACCAAGATAATATTAATGAAATATGTTAATAGGGCATTCAGTACATGGCAGTATAGCCTACTGGGGCATATTTGTCAGTGCTTCTGAGTGGTTGAATGAAGAGTCGCGAGCGATCAGGATTGTTATGACGTTGACGATGGCTAGCCTGCAAACTCCACTTGTGGTAGAATCGGCGGCTGTGCGACATGCGGACGAGGCCCCTAAAACCATCCCCTCACGATGCCCAATTCCACTATAGTTTTCTTGCTCATTTTATGCCACGTTACAGCACCCTCTGGGTGTAGCAGTTTTCATACAGACTGTTCACGATAAAGTGACCAATTCTTAATTTTTTCTTTCAGCAATTTTGCAATCATTTTTTATATTTTGGACGTGAAAACGTCCCAGAAACTAAAAAACAGCGTAAATGTTTCACCAATCTCAAAACTGAACATATTTGGCCCCAATAAAATACAGTTTTGGGATATTATAAGTGCTGGGGAGTGGAGTGTTTTTTTAATTTGAACAGGCTATACCCAAAAGACTGCTAAAAACGAAGTAGAGCGTGCTCTATTTTTATGTTAGCGTTTCTGTTGCTTTTCTACCCAGAAATCCCTATTGCCAGTTCGAGCCGCGTTGTGTTTGTCACGTGACCATATGATTTCACGACTGAATCTTAACATAATGGCGTCAACATAACAAAATCACGTGATTAACTAACCTTAATTCATTTTCAAGCATTACTAGACTATTACAACTACTCCCTTAATTTAGTTTCTACAACCAATGTCCGCTGTTTCCACTTGCGTTGCTCATTCTTTTTGACAAAATTCGACTCCTCTTTCATTAAAATCATAGTTAAAACCGCAACCGCACACAATATTCTCCTTAGTTCGTATTGTATCTATGTTTGATGAAGCAAAGTACTGCTGAAAACCTGAAATAGCAGTGTTTCTTTACATTTTCCTGTTACCACGTTACATATCGCGTGAAGACATACAAGGAGGAATGAACCGTTACTTCCATACAATTTGCCTCAGATACTGACATGTCCAGTGCTATAGCCATAAGCAGGGAACATACAATAAGAGAGTCCTCACTTCCATGTTAACAAGAACCTTATTTTTGCCGATGACACTCAAAGTAGGCTCAAGGGCTGATCTAGAAAAGGGGAGGGGGAGGGAGTAGGAGTCATGGCCTCTCCCGAGACTGCTGCAAAAATATATAACCAAATAAGTGCCAAGTAAAATATTGAGAATATTACCTCCTACTTTTCCTAGAGCTATATGAACGACAACATATCATTAAAAACACAATCACTTGTTACAACAATGTTGAAGTAGAAGTTTAAAAATGTACCCAATTTTTTTAAATTTTTAAGCATATTCTAAAAATATTACCATTTCTTAAAGGGTGTATTAAATTAATTTTACTATGGAAACTCCTTTAATAGCACATTTATGCATCCTGAAATCCAAATATTTTCATGGGGAAACCCCTCGGACCACCCGATTTTGGATTCGAGTGTGGGTATGACCTTCCAGGATCCAAAGCTGGATCCGCTCCTGAATACGATTCCCCTCTCGCCCTAATACCCCAATGTTAGAACACGTATCATGAATGGCGAAGAGAGATATTTCAGAATTTCCCATGTTTATAACGTAATTTTCGTTATTAAATTTAACTTTACAGAATGCTGAATAAAACTATTTGTTAATGACTTGCGTAAGTACATATACAAAATTACATTCCGTTGTTTTTTTCTATAACATTAATTTTGTGTTGCATATGTTGCACATCGGAAGTGAGGAACTTCGGCAATTTTCGGTTAAGGAATGGTTGTCCTTATTCTGGGTGTAATAAAAGGTAACATAATTTAGGTATCGTGTGAGGCGGGCTTATAATTGCTTGCCGAGAGAACGTGTAGGTGTTGCCAGCGAGCGGTCTTTTGTCGGCTGGAGCGTGGGAGCGGGTCCCGCCCATCACCTCACCTCGTCCCCGCGAATCTGCGTGCCGCCCATGTAGGTATTGTCGTCTGTGCGCCACAACTATTTCATCACCTGTACAAACCTTTACGTTAATTCACGTACTCAGGGTGTCCACAGGCCAGGAAAGCCTGCAATTATTAGGGATCTGTGGCCACCTGGAAATATCAGGAAATTTCATGGAATTTGTTGCCCATCTGGCGGATTTCTGGGTATTTTCATGCCCGGCTCATTTTGAGCTGCCTAAAAGTCAAGGGATGATAAATAATGGCGTTTTGACATTATTATTGTTTTTTTTTTTTTTTTAATTTCGTTTGGATGCGATTTTTTTTTCATTACCAGGTTTATTGTTGTTTCCGCGGAATTTTTACCAAATTCACTCATTGGATAGCACGAAAAATGCTAAGAAGAGCTTTATCGTAACGTTTATTGGAAAATATGTTGAATAAAGAGTCAAAAGTTGTTGTGGGGCTTGTGAAAATCAGGGAAACTTTTAATGTTCTCTCAGGGAAATCAGGAAATAATCAGGGTATTTTCTTTATCGCAATGGGTGGCCAACCTGGTACTATTTGGTTTTACGTAACCGATCTGCTGCATTACGAAAATGTCTTCCGTACCGTATTTTGAGTCCATGGACATTTTCTATATTAATGAGTTTTGATGCTAGCACAAACAAAATCGCGAGAATCCGTGGCTCTCGTTAATCCTGAATAAATGAAAACATGTTACTTCAGAGCCAGTTCACTGAAGAATTTCCTTGCAGTATGGTGGTTATATAATTATATTAGAGTGTACCCTCCCAGCCGCACTCTAAGAAACATTCCGCGTTCCGAGTCACATAAGCACTAGAGCTATTTTTTAAGCGAGAGACATTGATTAGATTAGCACAAATGATCCCTCACCACTTTTAAGATGATATTTTTTTCAACCTTAAAGAGATCAGATTATGTAAATCCTTATAAAAGTTTTGTTGAAAATAGCGGTTACTTTTTTGACTAGCCAATAACTTCAAGCGGCGACACTTAAAAAAAAAAATCATAAATAACCAATGTTCCATTGTCTCGTACAGCTTTCGTAGCTATCGAATATATACAAATTAAATAAAATATACATTAGTTTGAAAAGAAAATGTTTATTTGCTATGCGTGAAATGTGAAGTCTGTATTCGTTTGTATCGTCGTGTGGCATATTTCCTTGAGGAAATTCATTGTGGGCAGGCTTCTTAGCTTCTGATACAAAAATATGTTTATTCAAACACATTAAATTGCGAAAACATGAGCCTGACATAGGGCTTGAGTTGCTGGCTTATTATATCATAATGGTTGGCGTTGTCTTTTTCTTCCTATGTAAAAAAACTGATCAGTAACTTAAGTCCACGTTAAGTAGATTTTTCCCTTCACATCGGTGCAAAAACTCAAATCTTTTCAACGGAATGCTTTCAAAAATTCAAGAGCGTTCATATAATGCACGATTCTATCTAAGCGTTTTGTAAAGTAATACATCGTTCGGTCACAAAAAGTTATTATGCTTGGTTTTGGCTTTTTCCATAACAAAGTTGGTAATACTTTAGGTGCAAAAATCGCGAAAACTACGGGATTTACAACTACCAAAAAATTGGTTCAAATTATGACCTATTTGGGACATGACAATGTAGGAATTTTGCGGTATGAAGATTACGTTGCTTTAAAAACATTTCAAAGTTACTGTAAAACTAGTAGGCGTGGTCTTAAAAAGCCGTTTGAATGATTAATCATATTTTAAGAAACTGTATTTGCGTTTGTCTGAATAGAATCGACTGCCTTCCTGATATGAGACTTGTCACGCCACGGTTTAAATTTACTTATTGAGTAGTCAGCTACTTGTCACAGAGTAATTTTAACTGTTTTGTAATATAAATTGATTAGTCACCTTTGTGGCTATAGAATATGGCTTTGCCTTATGCAATTTTAAGGAATTTTTTAAAATTAAATTTTTGTTTTAATTATGATCTCCATATATAAAACATGCATATCATGTAGTATTTTTTTTCTTGTAACTGAGTTATTGAAATAAGTTTAACATTTAAATATGCCCAGACCACGGTCGTAGAAGAACAGGTCTGGACACTCGCCTATCCAACAATGTATTTTGCTTGACCCCCTTGTTGTTTGGCTGTAATTTGTCAAGTTACCGATAATGTTGTACTTTTTGGCGCTGTTTTCCGGGCGGTCGGAATCAAAACTCCGTTTACGTTTTTCCATTGTTAAATTTATAAAGTAAATAAAGATTGCTGGAGCCTTTTCTTAAATTTGTGAGTGAAGAAAGTATTTCATAAATTGATAAAAAATACGTTTTGATAAATTGTTTACCTTACCGGAAAGGAAGTGGGCGGAGTTTAGTTCGACCGCCCTAACATCTGCGCCAATAAAACACAATATTCTCGGTAACTTGGCAAACTACAGCCAAACAACAAGGGGGTCAAGTTTCCAGGCGAATGTCCAGACCTGTTCTTCTACGGCCGTGGTCCAGACCTTTTAGGCAGTACTCGAGAATATTAGCTTGCAGTGTTTACTGAATGCTTGAGTGTACTTATTATTTTTATTGTTTCGCCAGTAGTATTTGATAAAATACGTGTAGACTGGGTTAATTATTTTTGGTAGGAACCATTTAATCTACTTTTTTTTGTCTGCATTGGGTTCGTGCAATTAAATTGAAAGACAAATGGTGATTTGAATTGAATGATAATGAGTTAATGTTGTGCAGAAATCTATTTCAAATTTCCATACATGCGAATGTAAAAGAGTGCTAGATTTGGTAACCAGTTTAAGTACAGAATTAACTTATTTCGATCAAGCTTCGCAGTTTGTTCTCATTTCTTTTTCGCTGTTAATTGGTTTAATTTTATGATTCTTTTTTTGAAGGGGATCATAGTTCTTCAAAGTAATTTTAGTCTTTCGCAGAATTGAAAAAAGAACTACTCGACGGAGTTAAAAACACAAGAGAAACCTGTCGATGGAGTATTTTTTATGTATTTTACGTACTTCTGAATAACCTGAGCGAAGTTATGAGGACATGTAGGTACACATAAAGCTATAAATCACGCAAATAGTTTAATGCCTTTCGATTAAGCCAAAGAATATTTCGTTCTCAGCCTAAGATATGGTGCTAAAAATTATACGCTTTCACAACAGCGTGTTGTACTCAATTTACTTCCAGAGCATATATTCCGTGTTTGTGGTGCATTTAGGGCCTAAGTAAAATGATGATAAAATTATGCAATGAACTAAATTTTTTTTTGTAACAAGCCTCATAAAATTTATAAAGGGAAGAGTTTTAATGATGTATTATAGTCAAGTATTTACTTAAGCACTTTCTTCTCATTATTTTAGTTTTATGATTGTAGAGAAATGTTTAAGCTTCGGTTTAAACAACATTTGTCCATCGTATGCATAATTTAAGAGCTATTGCAAACCATCTCATTTAGTTTTAAAGAAGTACATGTCTTAATATTATTTTCCAATTTTGGCTAAACATTTATATATATTTTCAAGAATGCGAAAATGAATCGAAAATATTCAAGCGAAATTTGGTTACAGCACGACTGTGATACAAACAGGAATGTAACCTCGTATGGTTTCCTTCCAGAATAGAGCAGGCATAAAAATCGATAAAAAACGTTATATGTTGTCGTGTTCATAGTAATATTTTGAAGAAAAACCATCCAATTGTAATCATGGAAGGGTAATACAAGAAATGACCGTAATGTAATTTCATCAAGCATTTACAGGCGGTGTTTGCTTGTATCGAATGAGCTTTACGAACGGCTTGTTATTTGCATGGATCACTATAGCAAACGAAAGGTGTTTGTATGTACCCAATGAAAATAATGTTAAATAACGAAGAAAATGCGAACAGTATCACGTAATATGTAGCCTATTTAACGAAGATTTTTTCGGGATACTCTTTTAAGTTTTATTTACTTTTATTGGGATTACGTCTCATCGACAACGAGGTCATCATGGGATGTCTCATACAACTTGTTACAATGGCGGGTACTAGGAAAGAAGTCAGTAGAGGAACCTTCCCAGCATTCGCGACTTCGGGAAACCACGAAACGCCGAAATCAGGATGTCTGGAGCCGGGAATCGAACTCGGTAACTCACGAATGCAAGCTCAGTCGCTCTGTGTGGGTGCTCTTAATTACTTCATGTCCGAGTTAATGTATGTGAACGATATTGCAGCTCGATGCGTGGGTGGGCACTTGGCCAGAGGGTCACAGGTGCGTATGGAATGAGCAGCTACCCATCTCCCTTCAACAACTGCAACAGCGGAGAAGGACGGAGCGCCCCTGTGGACAATGCCCGTCTCACCTCACAATGCACGTTTTGCCTCATTGTAGTGCTTTTCCCCGGGGAATCCTCCGGCCCGGCCGTTGTGTCGGTATCTTTTGAGGCCATTGTCGGCCTTTTTCCACCTTCTCTGCGTTCGTTTTTACGCCGTCGCGCACAAGAAACTGCGTGCTTGGCGTCCAGGAGCAGATTGGGGGAGGGTGCCGAGAGACTATCTTCCCCTCGAGCTTTGTACTGGCGTTTCAGGTGGCGGGAATGCATTTTTGTGTCCGTCTACAATACCTCCCTTCTTTTTTAAAACTGTCCTATTGGCTACGGCTTCATCCGCTGAGGTGCGACGCCCACCCCTTGCCCGCAGACAAAAACGCTGTGGCGTTGAAGACGTCCTTTGTAGCGCGGTTTGAAGTTCCCTTTCTTCCGAGCGGGACAATGATTTGTGAGCGGCTTCTAAAGCTGGCGACATTGTTTCTCTAAACAGCCAGTCTTCTTTGCTTTCAATGTCTGCGTCGCCTCGTTACACAGCCAGTTAACGTTACCACTGTATGTCAATTGGTAATTAGTAATTTAGTTTTCTTTCGAATTTTGTCGAGTATTTCCTATTTACCAACCCCTGCTATGCACTAAAAACTAAGTACCAAAGTAGTCATTATTTCAGTAGTAATTAGAGTGACGCAAACGTCTAGTTAACCGACAGTGTCAGGTGTAACGAGCCCATAAGTTTTAAGTTATATTCAGGGTCCAAAATTACCAATCAAGACTCCGCGCCTTTTAAATGTGCCTAGAGGTCGTGACATAACTTTGCCGCTGTCCGAATCTGTAGCTAGGGCTTAAATGCATTCTAGAACAATACGTATGGCTAAGGGTACGAATGAAGGCTGCACTAAACTGCGATTTCCTTTATACAAACTGTACTGCAGTTTTACAATAACATTCACTTATTTCCGTAACTTTCTGGGCACTGTTGTGCCGGGAATCCGGCAAATAATATACATATTATGAAATAATGTTAGGTGTTTTTTTTATCTCGCTTGCTTTTGATGTTATAGTGTAGAATGCAAGGGAGCCTGAATATAAATATGCACGCTTCAAACGGAGGACATGGTGGGAATAATGGGTAATTAAGGAATCCAGAACCAGTAGATAAAACCATCTTGTACTTAATTCATACGCAGTTCAACTATTATGATTGTTCTGAGTCACTGGCACACCTCGTACTTCTTGGGATTTTTTTTGTACATCAACATTGTTTACACTTACCGACTGATAAGAAAACAAAGGAGGAAGCGCGCATACCGGTAAATAGACATATTTATAAATTCCATTTATATCTCATTGAAGTGTCTGGTTGTCCAATAAAGTTAGCAATTTTCACCGCCTGTTTCAATGATGATCATTACTGTACGTATTATCAAAATTCCATGGGTCTACATCTTATGTGCTGGCTGGCTCGTAGGCATTAGTAGAAGTGAAGAGATTTTGGTGAGCGCTTTAGAGAAATCTCGCGTTACGCCTTTCAACCCGCTGCGGCAGTAAAAAGGGAAGCGATAAAGGTGACACTTGTACGGGTGCCAGAAAAATTTCTGCCTTTATGGACAGAGCACATTCCGTGCAGAGTTTTAGTTTTCATTATTTTCGTTTGGTGTTTTAAGCGTTGACGGTGTATAATTTAATGTGTGAAAAGCACGGCGTTATGTCAGACAAACGTCTCTATCTTTACCATTTACTAATTGGGTTGGTATGTTTCCATACACCGCCATCTAAAAAAAAAATGTAGTCTTTTTGCGGGACCACCAAAACATAGAAGCATAGTTTTTAGTGTGTTATTTTAAGAGAGAGACGTATTGCGAATACATTTAGCAGTATTGCATGAAGAATAATGCACTTAACAACACTCCTTGACAGTTCGTGCATCAAGCTGGGACTTGAGATTTTCATCGCTAACGAGGAAGATGTGGCGTGAATATGGAACAGCGGAACGATGTGTGAAAAAAAAAAGGGGGAGGGGTGTCTGGAACACAAGTGTCACTTCATTAGGATGGAGGGTGGGGCACGCCATACTCGCAAGTCTTTGTATTAGAGATCGGAAAAATTAGCTTGTTCATTTGACCTGTACAGTGGTTTTCAAGAATATCTGTGTACTCAAGTACTGCTCGACAAACCTAAGTGTGTCCTCGGAAAATACGTGAACTACAGCCGTCCCCTTCTCTGACATACCTCACCCTCCTATTCTCCTTCGACCCGCTACACCATCCCAGCCTATAGCGAGCAAGTAGCCTGGCCGTTGCGACAAGCACTTCGTACAGTGTCATCAGCCAGAAAGTGACAAATAGCGTGTACTTGTTGTTCAATCTGTATTTCATGGGTTGCACTGGCCTATTAGACCTACTATAGATGGTCGCTTACAATATGAATGTAGTGTATATGGAGGGAGGGCCCCAAGACATTCCCCTCCACTACTTTCACACGACAACCTCGAAATACTAGCGCTCTTACCTCCCCTACCCGGTGCTACACTTAGGTTTGTCGAGCAGTAGATATTAGCTACTCATTGGCTCTGTTCGCTGCCACGGTAATACCGCTTGGTTGAGCCAGCAATGCTTCTTTAATACTGGTTCAGCGTTCTCCAGAATCCTTTAGATAAGACATGGGTAGGTACCTGAAAAATTTGCAATTTCTTTACCGCACACGCTAGAATTCCAGAAATTATAAACTAATGTCACTTCCGCAATTGGCCCATGACTTATTTGACATCCCCTGGAAGTCTCAGAGCCAATAATAAAAATATACCTAACGTGCCCCATACCACTGTATCAGCGAGCAACTAATGAAAAGCTAGAGACATGCAAAATTCGCGTTATTTCTGGCAGTTAACTAGACTCCAAATGACTATAGACTCGTTTGACGTCTCCCGCAGGACGATATTGTCGTGACTTGCCGCGGAGAATGCTTATGCGGTAAAAACGTAACACACGTAAATGACAACACGTAAACGTTCGTGGCCAATTGAATCGCAGATTATGCTCTGTTATGTATAGGAAAAGTGAAGTTTAGTCTGCTACCAAATGATAACGCGAATTTTGCATGTCTCTATGAATAGCTGTTGTCCGCTTGGAGCCGTGCAAGCATTCTTCTCGCCAAGCCACACGATATCGGCCAGCGGGAGATGTCGAACGAGCCTATAGTCACTTGTAGTCTAGTCAGCTGTCAGAAAATAACGCGATTTTTGCATGTCTCTATTTATGGGCTATGTTTCGGTAACTACGCGGCCGACGATAAAGTCCGCCACGTTCCCCACATACTGACCTCCGGCGAACACTTGTGCCTCTCGTGGATATGGACCTGCCAGCCAACGCGACGGGACAGCATTCGATGACAATGGCGCCGGCTGGAGGAGGGCACGCTCGCCGTCGTCCCACGCATGCGCGCACTAAAAAAATCTCTCCCACCTTCCCCCGGCTGGGACACAATGCAACTCTATTAACTTCTCGCGACCCGCCGTGGCCACCGTAGATGATCCGCGTGAAATCCCCCCTCCCGCTTCTCATCCCTCTACCACAGCGGTGTCGAGGTAAAAAAGCGCCGCGGCGATGGGGAATGGACGCTGCCGCCGACGCGCGACGTCACAACCAATTTGCCTCTCCCCCCAACCCCGCGGATGTTGTTGCAGTCCGCCCGTGGCGGAACGAGGCTTGCGTGAGCGGCTAGTTTCGTTTGTCGCCGGTCGCCGCCCCCGCCTCTGCCACCGGTGCTAAGCGACCTTTCAGAAACACCAACCTTTAAAAAAAATGTGTACTCTCGCCTCAATAACTGCTTGGGTCTTTAATTTCCCTTGTGCGCTGACTGGCATGCCTGCAGCAGTTTTTGTCGGGTGTAAGGTTGATTCTGATACAGGTTAGGAAGATTATCGAAGATCTAAAGGCTCGTGGATTCATCTTGCAGCAGCAGCAGCGTAGACTCCTCAGTCCTATACATGCACTGGCCAAAGCCGAGTATCCACTGTATTCTAACAGTATAAGCGTGACGTATCCGCGAATTATTTCCTCGTTTATTACTGCCTTACAGTCGACACAGGTGGGTCAAAACAGCCGATGTCAATATCAAATAAGTAGAGATGGTGAAATTTCGCGAATTCAATGACCTGCATGTTAATCAAATATTCTATGCATACTCAAGCCCTGTCTATTCGTTCATTGTCTGTTGTTCCATTGAGTAGCAGCTAGTGGACAAATGGTAGGGACTTGAGTATGCGTAGGATATTCTATTCTAGCATGCAGGTCATTGAATTCGCGAAATTTCACCGTCTCTACAAATAGGGACTCACAAGTAACAAAAGTAAAAACGTAGGAAATAAATACATAACACTGAAGCCTAGCAAACACTCAACTTTTCCCGCGATGAATCACCATCCCTAGTTATTAGAAACTCAGGAATTCCATAAATTCATATGAGAAGACGTTAGATTTCAAACTCGTGTACATGTTAATTGCTTTCACGATTGGATCACAGTTAATGAAACTCTTCATGGACGACTGTGAACCGACAGCATACCTGAATGAAAACACTCACTGACTCCCGCGCTACCTTGCCAGGTGTACAACTGGCCACTCATTGGAGCAGCAGCCAATGAACAATTAGCTGAGGACATAGTGTACACAGGACTGTGGAGTCCAGCCGGCTGGTCGTTGAACCCGAAACATTTCGGGATCTGTACTAATTATACCGTAAAAATATTTGTGTGGGAATTTAATCCAGAATTTGTTTTGATGAACACTCAAGATTTGCAGAGTTTGGAATGATTCATTGGTAGAGACATGCAAAATTCGCTTTGTCATTTGGTTGGAGACTGAACTTTACTTTCCTGTACATAACAGAGAATAATCTGCGATTCAATTGGCCACAACATTTTATGTGTTGTCATTTACGTATGTTACGTTTTTACAAAGATGGCCTCTCTACCGTGTAAGCATTCTCCGCGGCAAGTCACGACAATATCGGCCGGCGGGAGACGTCGAACGAGCCTATAGTCACTTGGAGTCTAGTCAGCTGTCAGAAAATAACGCGAATTTTGCATGTGTCTATTCATTGGTGATATCTAAATAATTTTATGGTAGGATGATTAGTAAGAAATTTTTTTATAAAAGCAGAATTTTTTCCCCCCAAGTCTAGTTTGTCTAGACTTGTATTCCGTCTTCCTCTCATGTGGTTTATAGGATATGGTGGCTGTTATATTGTACTCCGGTAAGAGCAAGAAGCCGCCGAGGGTTTGCTCGCGGTATAGTATTCAATCCCCTGGTCGTCCCCGCAGATCTCTGGCGCGACGTAACCTGTCACAACAACCCGCGCGCGTGCTCGCCAAACTCCTATCCTCTCGACCCGGCCCGGCCTCCCCTTCCCTCACCTCCCGCCAATCCTCAACTGGATGGGTATTTAAAATGTAATTTATCCTCATCCGCGTGCGGCGGCGGGGTTTTTCTTTCCTCGCGCACGTGAATACCCCGCGAGGCCAGCCGCGGCGCGTGCTAGCGCGGTCCTTCGCCGGCACTATTCAAACAACCCCCCTCCCTCCTCCGCCCAACAAGCCTCCGTGTAGGCAAATGTGCTGCGCGGGTATGCAAAACCGAACCCGCCAACCCTTCCCCTACCCCTCCCCCCCAGAACAGCTTCATTATTCACGTTTTTTGAACGGGGGGTGACTTGACCTAGCTCCCGATATTTAAATTCATCTACTTGGCATGCATGGCAAACCTTGTGTATGTGTGTGTTTGATAGTTTTTTTTGTTGCGTGAAAAATAAGTTGCCGCCACTTGTGCCAGGGCGTGCGGCCTTGCGCACGCCCTGAATATCTGCATATCCCTTCCCAACCCCAACGACCATGCAAACCACCCTTTTCTTCTTGTTGGAGGTAAGGAGCCTTCCAGAAGGGTGCTGTGTCCTTGTAGTATGTTTTCTTTATTTCCTCTGTCTACCCTTCTCTCATTGGTTTCCCATTCTTGTGCCCTCCCCACGATCTTACTATGAATGTAGAGGCAGTGCAAGAGTGGGGGAAGTACTTAGCATATGGCAAATAATTACGTTTCAGAGAAGTCGTTCTAAGGCGGGCTGGCACGTGGTACGGGGACGGCTGCAGCGGTGTCGAAGGACGGCTCGGCATGGCGGAGGGTGGCGCTAGCGAGGTGGGCCGAGCCAGTAGATATCACAAAGCATGTAGGATGAAGACTGTCGTTCAGTGAATGCTGTGTACCCGTTCAAGGTTCATGCAGACATTCTGTGTAGTCGACGAACGCTCTACGGCAAACCGGCTGTAGCTCACTGTGTGCCTCCAGTAGTTACTCTCTCATTTTCATTTTGTTTCATTTGTAAAAAAAAAAGTATTAGAAGTGTAATTTTTACTTTTTTTTAAGTTTTGTACAGTAATCTATTTATTTACTTTTTTTTGTCAAAAGACATGTTTAATATCCAGATAACATCATGAACATTCGTATTTTTTATTCTTTGTTATTTGCTTTCAATGTTTATATTTGTAGATATGTGAAATGCATAGTTGTTAAAAGTAAATATATATTGCTAGAATTATGAAAAGAAAAAGAAAGAGAATGATAACTTCATCTTTCAGTAATGCCTCGCATAGTTAGTAAGCTCAAGTAAATATGTACAAAAAAGTATATTATTGCAATTATTTGTTTATTTTGAAACAGTGTCCCTCTTAGAGAGAAGGAATCGAGACATGTGTAGAGTAGGCTTATTTTGTTTTGTATATACATTTTCCTGTTTTCTTGTCATTTTGTGTTCATGTAGCAGTTAAAATAAATCTCCAATTCAAACTTTTAAGTTCTTATGTTTTTTTCTTCCATAACTAGCTGTTGTTAGACACGCATGCGCTTCCTGTAGGAATGTTTTGGTTGCGGCAGGCAGCACGTGATTACAGCCCGTTCCCTTGTTCCGGCAGCCATCTTGCCCTGTGGGGGCGGCCATTTTGTACGGAATGAAGCGTGCATAATGTGCACGCCAAGGCCCGGGAGGGAGTGGTCCTGTAATAGCTCATTGGCCGCACATGGGGAACGACTAATAATTCACTTCCCCCCTGTTCTTGTTAAAGGCCTTCGGGGACGCGCGACACGGACGTATTGGTCTGGCTCGTTCTCTCTGCCCTCAGCCATGCAGGCCGTCTGGATGTGCTAGCCAAACGCAGCCTTTTCAAATGCAGTTTTTAATTTAACATTTCAGTTTTTTGCTACCCCTAGCACCGACTTCTTCACTACAAAAAACATTTTTTCCACGCGACTGTACTTGTTTTTAGAAGTAAGGAAACTTTAAGTTCTCTCATACTGCCATTTTTCCTTGTAATCACAGCCAAGCTTCAACCCTCTGTGCTTCTCCCCAATACGCTCTGATAACAAAACCAAGGGGTGGGGCTCTTTCAGATTGTAAGTTTAATTTATCCCTTTTTCTCCTCCTCCCCTCTTTTGTAGGTTTACTCCCTCCGCCCTCCTGCCATTCTCTTCGTGTAGGGATGAAACATAGTGACACACATGGGTGCCATGGATTTTTTTATTTCATCCCCACCACCCTTAACATAATAAGGAAAAAAACTACCCCCTTATTTCGAACGGGAATCTGTCATACACCCACCCTTGCCTGTGCCCTAACGCACTTCTCCCCCTTGCCAGAGAGGAAATGGGAGGTTTATGGAAATGCTTTGCTGTGTAATCCCAGTGCGTGTTTGAATCTTACATCGTTTAACCAAGGATAACACGACACTGGGCGTTACTGCACAGAGGAGTGGCGAGACGAGAAAAGACATAGCTGCGTGTGTTTTTCATTGAAAATAATAGTTTTTTTCTTAACCACCCAGTGAATTTGTCTATGTTTTTGGTGCTCTCAACAATTCGAAAACTAACATTTAGATTAAGCTGAGACACACCACTGGAAACCTCGGCAGAACTGTTAAAATTACCGTTCATAATTTAGCCAACCATCGAGATTTCATTTTGTAATATTTCCTATTATAAGCCACGTCGTGAGCGTGGGAATCTTGTTCTACCCTTTCATTCGCCTGCTTGCTCGTGTCGGAAGTTTTACCACTTCACGGACGACAATTACCCTTTCACTGTCAACATTGTATTCCTCTTCCTGCCGCACTGCTGTGTTTCACTGGCGCAAGAAATGACACCAGTGTCCTGGAGCGCAGTGATTTGTGTCTGCGTCGTGTGGTCTTGACGTTTTTTTGTCTCGCTCTAATTGATGCGCAAACTGCCATCCGAGCCGTCCAAGCGGATCAGCCAGCAGCATGACGGCAACTGCGAGAACGCCCCAGGAATGGAACGCAGAGTGTCGACGTTTCCACACGAAGAGAGTTGGTGACGGAGATATTAACGAGTGGTAGGACACGAACCTCTTGCATTTGGTTACAGGACGCTTTACTGGCCGAGATTGTGTGCATATGTTATAAGTAAATGCATACAAAGATAAAACAAATACCATACTAACAGTACATTTGCTATGTTTGAATGTTCACACATACATTTTTATACATAAGAATTGCTTTTTTCCACACTGTACAGAGTACTTCTGAAAATACTTCCCACTTCTGTTACACCAAAAATATTAAATAAAATTTGCATCCATACGTTAATAATGTATAAACATGAAATTTGAACTTTATAAATATGTTGGTACCATTCAGTTACCCTGGTACGAGTAAAATAAAAATTAAAATATTTCGGTTGTGGCGTACTGATAGGACTACTTAACCTTTTCATAACATGTTAAAAATGAACTAAATTAATGAATAGTAACAAACTTCATGAGAACCAGACCAGTCAGTACATACATTACAATGCTCTCAGTAGTTTTAGGCATTTTTTCTAAACTGCTTTAATTCACAATGAATAGTCTGTATCGATGTATTAGAATGAAAACCTTATTTTTTATAGTATTTAAGTTAGGTAGATATAAAAAACTTTTAACATGATTGAAAATTTTTATTTTGTAACGAATTTCAATTGCTCAATTTAAATCGCGTGTTTACTGTTTGTCATGACTTGTTTCTAAAAATCGAAAAGAATGTTAAATTTGTAGATACGAGGTTTTCATTCCAAGTCGTCAATTTTTTTCTCTAGAGATTTTGCATGAAAAAAAAAATTTTTTTTGCTATAGTTGCTGTTTAACTTTTTAAAAATAGTTTATTTTCTCTCTTTCGTAACTAACATGATCAGTTGCACAGCTACTGTGGTCTCTGATGTGTCGTGTTCATTCTGCGAGAAAGGTACAACCAGCTATGGTTTGCTCATGTCCCAGTCAAGACATTTTATACGAGAGCCGAATGGGCGCATGCGTGGTTCGAACCCACTGACGTAAGGGAATTTCATCGTCTGTCAGTATTTACGTGCTGTGAAACTCTCGCCGTATTGTATATGGCAAAACAAACACTATTTAAATGACAACTGTGCACTTCCAGCCGTGGTCCCTTAATCTACTGATTTTTCAAGATTTACATTCTAGTTTTGTTAGAAATACTTTTCACTATGTTGACTCGTTTTTTTCCAAGACACGAAGACAGTGGTTTTAGCTAATTATTTTATTGAGATCCACCCCACTAACGAGAGAACTTTTTTTGACAACTGGTAAATGCAATTTCAGAAAATATATCAAATGTTTTACTTTTTGCTAAACAATGTTAACTTTTTGAATGAGCGAATGAAGATAAAATTATATTAGAAGCATAACATTTCCTGGAATACAAACAACGATGAATCACAGCTGGCCACAGAAAATATCTGTCAATAGACCATTGATACATTTTTACCGAAACCATATTGATTTGTTTTCCTATACAAATTATGACCACATAGTAAAAGCTATTGGCGAACGAAACTTTGAGTTAGTTTTATAGTATCTACTCTACTTTAGGCCCTTAAATTATGGTATAACAGTATAAATAAGGAACCACAGCCTTAAAGCCAAGAAGTAACTACACCACATATGCATTGTAAATGCGGCCGGTACTTGTGCAGCATAGACTGCGGCACGGACTATTTCACACAACGCACTTCACTTCTGTTGGTTTTGCCACAAACTGTGTGTCATTTAATACGCTGAATGCACATACACCAAGCAAAAAGAGTGGCTGACAGGACATTAGAACTCATGTTTATGCCGCAGTATTGCGTAAAACTAACAGTACTGGATTGTTGCACACGTTAGGTGGAACCACGGTCGTAGAAGAACAGGTCTGGACACTCGCCTATCTAACAATGTATTTTGCTTGACCTCCTTGTTGTTTGGCTGTAGTTCGTCAAGTTACCGAGAATGTCGTACTTTTTGGCGCTGTTTTCCGGGCAGTCGGACTCAAACTGCGTCCACTTTTTTCCATTGTTAAATTTATAAAGTAAATAAATATTGCTGGAGCCTTTTCTTAAATTTGTGAGCGAAGAAAGTGTTTCATAAATTGATAAAAAAATACGTTTTGATAAATTGTTTATTTTAGCGGAAAGGAAGTGGGCGGAGTTTAGTCCGACCGCCGTAACATCAGCGCCAATAAAACACAATATTCTCGGTAACTTGGTGAACTACAGCCAAACAACAAGGGGGTCAAATATCCAGGCGAGTGTCCAGACCTGTTCTTCTACGGCCGTGGGTGGAACATAAGCGGCCATCTTCGATTAATTTAATGTTTGCTATAGCTTTGTTTCCGAAATAATTTTGCACGTTTGGTCATTATAGGGCGTGCAATGACTTAACTGGAAATATTAAGCATGAAATGGGATCCTGTCTTAAAAAATTTAATAATTAGGTATCCACACTGTCACATTATGCGCCTTATCATGCTGAGCTAGATCTATATTTTCCATTTGGCAGGGTTATGTCCCCATTTTGCGTATGTGGGTTTAAATTTTCTATTTATACCATTGGAACGCGGTGTTCTACAATAATAATTTCAGTTATAAGCAACAAATTAATTGAAGTCGTAATTTTTTAACATTCCTGATAATAATTCATTTAAGTTTTAAAATATTCACATGGCTAAATACCTGACTCCTCCTGCTATCATTGCCAAATGTAAAAAATAAGATAATTGAAAACACAGTTATTAGAAAATGTATGTTATTCCAAGATGGTGGTGAACGTTGTAAGTGGTGTTCTGAAGTAGTACCTACATTTATTGTAAAATTCCGGACTGAAACGAAATTGGACTGGATTCAACATGGAGCGAACCTAAAGTAAAATTGGTTTGAAATACTTTTTAGTAAAATATTCCATTCGGACTGACATGTAAACACGGAGTGAACCCGGACTGGCCATTGTGTACAGACATATTTTTGCCAAAAATTGAACTACATGACAAATTATTTTACGAAAATTCAAGATGCTAATATTTATTATGTTTTGTCACATTATTTATTTATTTTTTTAATTTTACACTTTCCTTTGTCTTATATCTTTAAAAAGTTTTATTTAGCTAGCCCAGGACGATTATGACCTTTCGCATAACAAAAGAAGCTATTCAGTATGGCGTAGTTTCCGTTTAGTTCTGTCCTATTAGTGTTTAAAGTAAAACGTTTCGATCCGTATTCTACACTGCAGTCCACCTCGCCGACTGGACTGTCACCCCACTCCTACTTCAGCCTAGCCCGGGTGTGTTTGTAGTAACATTTCAATCAAGATTCCTCAGTCCACTGCAAGTTGAATCCCGACTGAAATGTCAGTATTAAAGCACTAAAAGTGTAAGTAGTGAACGGAAAAAATTGTGGCAGCTACACATGTTTTAGTTAGTATTGACCCAGCCAAATATTTGTTTTGCTCACTACAATATAGTTTTATTGTCACCACTAAAAAAAACTGTGGTCACCAAAATATATATTTGTATTCACCGCAAAATAATTGGGGGGGGGGGGGAATATTTACTACGAAATATTTCTTCCAGTGTGCAAACACGACTGAATCTTCTTCAAACGCTCATTATCTGTATGGTAGAGGTGAGAGGGTAGTATCACCAACGATGAACTGAAAAGAGAAAAGTACTGTTCCGATAAATTGGTTTCACTCATCTGCCTTAACAGAATGTATATCGTAATTTGCTAGGGCAGTAAGTGAAAATGCATATTTATAGGAGTACTACAGTTACGACTTTGTTCGTTATTTTGTACATGATTTTTACTTAATGTTAAGGCCTTAGTTTTGCAGTGGTTTCGAAAAAAAAGTTTTAAACCAAACGTTTTAAACCAAACTCTGGAGACAATTTTGTTTAAAACCTTGGTTAAAACTATTGTCTACAATTGCTATTGTTTAATTTTCGCAAATTGGTTTTAAGAAACCTACAGTTATAGATTAATGTCTTTAGCGTTGAATTATGTACCACGCCCTCTCAAACACCGACCACAGAACTACAACAGCACTGCAGACAACCTGGAAAAACCATGCTGTGTTATAACGTCTTATTAAAAGTGAAATAATTAAGTAATTGCACATCGTATCCATTTATGTGTACTTTGCATAGTTACAATAAGAAAGTTTTTTTTTTAATTTTAAGGAAGTTTTCACGTGTTTCTTGAACTGTCATACTGTATTTTCGTACGTTTTATTCTGACAATATAATAGGCTGGGTCACAGTGACAAATTGAAAAAGTTACCAAATACTATTCCAGGGGGTATGTTTTTAATCTTTCCATATTAGTTTTCTAAAATCAGTCTGATCCGTGTTAACATGAATATATATCATACGTTCTTATAATTAGAAGGGGAGGAGGTATTCAATGTCGCCAGAAAGTTACGATATTTTATTATAAATTTGTTCGAAGTGGTAGTGTTTTTAAGTTAAATTGTAGTGGTTAACACGGGTGTTCGTTCGTAATTAATTTTCTAACGCACGGCCTTATGTCTTGGAACTGAAGCCTGATATATTGGTGCCTGTGACAACAGTCCAATCAGCGTTGATTTCTGGGGCAGGGAGCTGTCACCGTGTAACTCTCAAGCCCACCAGTTGGGTTGCAGAATCTTTCACCCTTGGAGCGTTTAAAACATCCTCCCAGAGACAATACTCGGGAAACTAACCGGAGAGAAAAAAAAAACTTTTGCCTTTGCACTGATGGCCTGACAACTGAGTTTACAGGCTTGTGTAATGAAATACCCCCGCCCAGTTTTCTCTGATCATAAAGGTTGCTCACCCATCCCCCTTATTCTTCCTCATCCCAGCCCCTCATATCTCGCGTCAGCTGCGCGAAGTCTCCCGGTAATATCGCCAGCTAGCGGGAAACTATAGTTAGATGAGTCTTACGGGAATCTCCGAAACTGTCCTCCTCGCTGTTGAATTCGACGACCGTGAAAAGGACAAGGGACGGGTGGGTTTTCGGCAAACCAAGGGGTCGTGCGAGGGGGTGAGTTTTCAGCCTCTTTCGCTTCCTCACCATGCTCCCCCCTCCACTATCCGCCGAGCGCACCCCTAAATGTCCTCCTGTTTCGTCGTGTTACCTTTTAACGCAACCCAACCGTGGAACCGTAGGTCTCATTTCTGGGTTCCCGTCCTTGGCTGTTGTAGAGCGCACGCACGCACACATACGAGGTGTGCGGGATAATATATTGAGTTCATCCGATCCCGTCTTTCATTCGGCGTACCCTCCTCCCCCTTTCCACCCCATCCATTCAGGGGACACTGCAGTTTGACACAAAACAACAGCCTTTGCCTGCCGATGGGTGCCGAGCTCAGTTTCTCCATTGCGATTCATGAACGTGAACCAGTTACCTGGGACGTCTACAAGTCCCAGTAATCAACGATCAACAGATCTCACTGGCAGCGAACAAAACAACAGATTTATCATACACATTGACGTAAAGCCAGTAACTAAGTTGAAATTTTTGTCCTATTTTTTTATTAATGTGAGGTTATTTCAACTGAATGTACTAACGACATTCGGTCCTTTTTCCCGGATTGTTCAAATGTAGCAATAATAAGCTTTCCTATTTTAGCTAATGTACTTACATATGCTGACCCAGGTTTTACTCACGAAAAGTGTAACCTTTACATCACAGTTTAGTAGATACATATATTCAAAATTGATTAAATCTGAGTTCGTTAAGAGCAAGACTTGAATGTTTTTGCTAACGCACACCAACCAGCTTCGTTTTGTGTTGAAAGTGTTTTCTTATTAGTCACAAAAGCATGGGTGACAACAGCTCAGAAACCTGTACACGCCGCTCAAGAAATGTGAATTTGAAATAGTGGGATGTGCGTTATCGCGATGAACATGATCCTGGGGATTCTTTGACAACTTGGCTGAGGATAGGATTACAGTCTGCTTGAAAGCGAGTGTAAGAATCTGATACGAAACCGGGGTTGAACAATGTGATCTAGATGAAGCGACTTATACTCCGGTATCGTCTCACTATCTCGCCCATTGCTTGACTGGGAAAAAAGAAAAAGACAGGAGGATCGCTGTTGGGTTTGAAGGACAGAGAACGGGGGATGGGGAGACTTTTCTGCCAGCATGGGACTCGCAGAAGAAATATGAACAATTGTCACTCCATTTCAGATGGCACAGGTAATTTTTTATTTCATTTTTTTTTGCGCGGTGCGCGAGGCATACAAGACGCTAGCCCCTTTCGCTTCCTTTACTAGCTGCTGCCTTGACAAAGGAGTTATAATTGAGTTGGATTTGCCGTAACCATCAGGATGCCGCGACGCAGTGGCAGGGAGGGGTTGGCAAGGGCGTATCCAGCGGGACGAAGGGTTGGTTCCTGGGTACGCGTTATTCTCTTCTCCAGACCAGTCATCAATTATGACTTCTGAATCGTCAGCAGAGTCGCACGGGAGAGAGACCGTGGCCAAATTGCCAGTTTTAATACACAGAGTCGGCGAGTTGATGGACGAAGATTTGCTTGGCGAGAGGTAAATAGTGATGGCTCTCGAGGGAAGAGGCCAGTAATGATTTTGGGAGTTGTTCCCCCCGTTCCGTTTGTTCGAATGATGAAGTCACCCTTTTTTACATGAAAATAGTGCGTATCATTTGTACGGCAGTAACAAGTGCCCAAGATAGGGTGAGCGACATTGGTGAGACGGGACATAAAGAGTATTAGCTTCACGAATGTCTGTGGCTGTTTTTTAGATGACGTCACGTATTGAACATTTGTTGTCTAGTTAACGCCCACCAGTCTCCCTTTCTCACATCATCTTTCTTGTTGCGTTTCCTCTTCTTCCCCAATTTTCGGACTTCCGTTCCTCCGCTCGCATCATCTATTCATGAAACAATTACACTTTCATAAACAATGCACGATCCAATTCTTCAATCCAGTTTTCCTCATCTTTGCCGTTAACAAGCATCGTTACGTGGCACAAAATGTCGGTGGAAGAAAAAAAGACTCCAGCGAGAAGACGTTTCTTTGGCGCGGCGCTCATCTTTCTTTAAACAAACTCCCATGCGCGCCGACAGAACGTGCGACGCGGCCGAAGAGTGATCAGGAGCGTGTAAACCGACAGCCGGCTTTTCGGCGGGACAGAATGACGGTGCCTGAATTCCATTCGAGACAAGTTATCTTCCAAGCAAATCGTTTAAAGATAAAATACTTCTTGTAAGTAGGCACCGTGGAATGCGGGGGTCTGTAGAGGCCTCGAACTTGGGTTTGAAGCCTATCTTCAGCCAGTTCGTATCTTTCTGCTGCATGTAATTATAACCACCGCGTTTGTTAACTAAAGCACGTAGCTATGTTTTTATTCGAGTAACACGCAGATCTGCTTGAAAATAGCTCTAAATAATAATGTTCATGCTTTACCGTGAATGGCCTACAACTGAATATGCTTGCTCAAAAAATCTCCGCAACTTCTAGAAACTCATGTATGCTCGGACATTTTGCTGTACTTCTTGTAGAGTTTTTCATCATGTATAGTCAGATGCCCTTCTGTTCGGTTCGAAAGTCTACTAGAATTGGACTTGCAGTTTTGTTTTTGCAGGAGGGAGTTTTTTTACCACGTTTTTTTTTTTTTTAATAAAAATTCTCACCGCCGCGATACAGAAGTACCTGCTAGGATTTCCCCATGCCAGCTTGTCTGCAGGTGTCATTTTTTTACATGAAGAGTTAACGATGAGCGGGATGAGACAAATGTTGTGCGGGTGTTGGTAGAAAAAGTGGGTGGGAGAAGTAGTTAGGTTACTCACCCCTTAGAACGGCCGCCGTAATCACCGTCGTGTTGTGACGAGTAATTGGTTCTCTGCGTCCTGCCCACGACTCTGCACAATGGTCATGCTTCTGTCTCGTTGTGACCCGACTATTTCAGTTTGCTCGCTAATAACACTCACCACTACTGGCTACCATCTTCCTACCCCTTACCCTCCCTCACCTCCTCGGACAAGCTCGTTTATTTCTAGTCCGTTTAGCCACGTTCCCCACTGGACAAGTTCCCAGTCTAAATGTATTTTACTTTCATAACAAATCCCTTACTTGACATATTTTAAATATTTTTATTAAACATTTAAACTTAACTAAACGCACATCCAATCGCTTCACATAAAATTTGTCAACGTTTATTGGCAGTGACTGTTACAATAACGTCACTGCGGCTATATGTATTGAAATAAGTTCGACGGCTGTCGCTTTTATGTTTCAGTGTTCGTGATTTGAACAGGTTCTGAAATTTATTTAATGTTGGGTGGCTCTGGCAATCACACGTCTGTAAACGTAACTATCGTAACCTTTATTCTTACACGTGGTTGATTTGAAACGAAAATATTACTGTAGTTTTAATCCAATAATGAAGTAATTCAATCTAGTTGAAATTGATCGACGAGGTGTGCGTGCTGCTTATTCTCTGTTTAAGTGTGGATTTAAATAAAAATAAAAATAATGAACGGAAAATTTGAGAAAATGCCAGATCACAAACATTTTTGAGATACAATTGGTTACTAATAACCTGAAAGCCCATTATTTCTACCTGCGTAATTATGAATATAGTGCAGAAATAGTAATACCTTATTTTTATTATTTTATTGCTTGAAGTTTTTCTGCTTATGTAATTATCATCCTCTTATATATAATGGTCTTTAATTAATTGTGTACCATGATATTGCAAGTCATGAACAAATAATTTCGACCCCAAAGAGAGCCATAGTTGATAATATTACAAAATTGAAACACCTTAATCGACAATTTTAATTAATGATTTTAAAAATACCTCTAAAAATATCTCTAAAAATGGGTGATTGAGGAGGGGGTCTTCTTGCGTACTGTCTCTGTAGTTTTAATGTTCTGCACGAAAAACTAATAATTTACGTAACTTATGTATGTATGATATTTAACGTTTATGCTTAATTTTACAAATCATACAAGCCTCCATACATGCGTTGCAATTTGAATACTGTTTACCAACATTACGTTATGTTCCGAAGTTTGTCCTAATAGTGATTAGATTAAATTTGACAATAGATCAGATAGACATAGCATATTTTAGGATTTTATTTCACACAGTGTTAAACCTCTAATCAACGAAGCCTGAAATTAGAGTGCAGTATTTCGTACGGTTATCTTAGTTTTAAATTTTTACTGTCCCTCAAGGCTGCACAAGTATTTCAGATAACAGTCCACTGAGATAGTTCGTTACCCATAACTGAAACAGTAAGATTTAGTAATAAAACTGGTTTTATCTAAACACCAAAACAGGTAACCCTACAGTTTCCTGAAATACTAGAAGATTTAGATACATGCGTATTATTTTCTACGTATAATGAAAATTTAATACATTACGTTAATTAGTGCTCTTGTGACGCAATGCCCGTAGTGGTACACTTTTCTAACAGTTTTTTACTTTAAATTTAATACATTAAATAATAAATTCCGCTAACGTCCTTTAAAATTATTTCTGCAAAATGGTATTCCAATTGCTAACTAGCCATAAATTATTTGGTTTTTTTTCGCCGAGTCTGTGTTTTAATACTTCCTTTTTTCTTTGTAATTGACAATACCGAGTATTTAAATTTATTTGCAGTTAATTAGGAGATATGTAATAACAGAATAAGTTGAAAGTTGTTGTACCTTAAAAATAATAAAAAAAGTAATAGCTGGAATGTTTTGAATTTTATAGTTTTGTAAAACTCTTAGTGCTTTATGTTACTTAAGGCCGTCACACTTACATTTTTTTATAATGTCCGTATGCAGGGGAAGACGTGTTGTTGAGTTTTTGCCTCCCCATTTACAAGCCTTACGCGCTTTTATCACAAAGGTCAACAAAACAAATTTGTTATATGCAGTGCTTTTTCAATTTCGATTTTTCCTTTTCCCCACAAATATATTTAGTCACTTCATTATATCTTTATATTTATATCGGGTCTATGTTTACGCAGATTCTTCGAAAATTATATTTAATTAGAAGGGAGCAGGTATCATATAATCAAACCATCATATAGTTTTGTTTGAAATTGTTTTCATGGTGTACCATAATATTTACAAAGCATAAAATTAAATAAATAATAATTTTGCCTAATCATAGACAGTAAATATTTTACTAATGTTGATAATTAGCTAAAGTTATAAATCCTTTTGTTTTGAAAAAATTAGGCTACGTATTAAAAACGATTTTTCGACACATCCGTGCGACGATTTTTCGATATCTGCTCTCTATTACGACTTACAAAATGGTTTACGCAAAAACATCGTAATAGGAGCCCATGGCGTCAAGAGACACATTTAATACCGTGCTCAAACCATGTGTTTTTTAAGTGTTATAAGCGGGATACCTCCAGGCTAATCTGCGTTTTGGAAACCAAAGAGAAATGTACTTTTTTTTTTACCTCGGAACCAGTTTTATAATCTGCAAGCAATGCTTGAATATTTTCTTTCTAGAATGCAAGCAGTACAAATTACGCAACAAGTTAGTTTGTTTTCACATTGTTTCTATTGACTCATGTGGTTTTTAATACAATGCTCTGAAATAATTCGAGACCGTGTGCAGTCGTAGTGTGCACAATTTAAGTTTATTATTATTATTATTATTTTAATGTTGCGTTGTGCGCCCAATAAATTTTCATTGGTTGTGCCTTTATTTCATAACGAAATTTGCGATAATTTCGGTGCACAAATTAAAAAAAAAAAAACAGGGTTCTTATTGCTACAAAAATAAGGTATAATATGTGATAAGTTTCAAAACATTGTAGAGATGCCTCGATATCGATGTAAGATTTTTTAAATACAATCGAAATTGTTGCAAAACATCCAGGCACGACCTTTAAAGGAAAATAATTTCTCAGCTAGACGAAATTTCAATATTCCATGTAGCCATTTCTATATGCGTACATTCTTATATATTTCGAATTATAATAATATTCCGTGAGTAAATCCAGCGCAGCGATATTTATCGTAATGCAATGTGGATTTCACGGTGATCACCGCTTTGAAACTTCGTAAGAAATTGAACAAGCGGGTATGTTTTCAGAATCTGATTCTATCCACCACAGCTGGGAACAACCAGGAAAAATTTAAAGTTTTAATATGGAGTATTAGTGACACGCGTAAGTGTAAACCATAAGATTTTAAACTATGTCACAATGAAGTTGCTAAAAAATTTTGGCCGATCTTCATATGACTCTCTTGTTGCAAGGCGTGGAGCAACTGGTGGAGGAAATGCTGTTAATTCAGGATATCTTTACATACTTTTACCAAACACACTATAAACTGATACCGGACCGCTGGCGCAATTCTGCGAAAACTTTGATTGTGTTTCTGCATCAAGTCAACAAATAACAGCATAATACATTTTATTAATTTTATATTTACACTTCCAACGTAATAATGTGGAGAAAAACCTTTTTTCGAGGAATAACACATATTTTTACTGCCCACAATAATAAAAAAACTGTTCATCAAACGTATGAACAAGAGATAATTTATGTTAACAGAAAAGCATTAACACGAATTAATAATTTAATCAATAATTACACCTCATACTTCTAGATAATTCTTCCCCCCCCCCCTTTCTTGTCTATTTACATAGAGCTCTCTTGTCTGTTTTGTATTTGGTTTACCCAGATGTTTACACACACACTTTATAGAACAGTAACAAATTTCGTTTCATTTTCGGAAAACTTAATTTAAACTACCAAGATATAATACTAAATGAGCCTACAGTAGCCTATGAAACTCAACCTACTGGATAAAAAAAAACAGCAAATGTTCTAATTACTGTAGGAAGAGCCCACGATATCACGAGAAAAGAAATCTGCAGCATTTTGTTTCAATGCCTTGTCGACATAAATACAGCCCTGCTTCATGATCAGTGATTGGCTGTTATTTTACTCTTAGCGTCTAGCGTACTACCCACAAATCACATAGGTTTGGTGTAGCAGTAACCTTGTTCCTGTTGGCACAGTCAATTGAGCCACGTCTGTGCAATTAGAGATGATGGTATATCACGAAAAATGTTTGTGTCAACATACCCTTGAAAACACTGTAGCTTCTCACAACGTATATGATTGCGCGATATACGTCTGACACAACGCGGCTGTCTGCACACCAATAACAGGCATCAAATATTACAATAGCAGGATTTTTATTGGCTCAGTCAAATAGGGCAACAGCTCTACGTACAAGCGAAAGCCAGTAATCTTCTGGTAAGCTGAACGTGTGTTGAAACACAGCAAACAGTCGAGATTGCCCGCGATAAACCATCATCTCTAGCAATAATACAATCTGCCAATAACCATGATCAGAACTTCGTATGTGCACATAAAGCATTGAAACAAACTGTTGCAAAATTCTTTTCGTGAAAAATCGTGGGCTGCAACTGTAGGATATCACTTTATCATACGCAGCTACGACAGTATATATAATCAAATCAATAGTTGTGAGCTGCTGTACGGAACAACTAGCTTCTCCGTACGCAGATTTAATGGGAAACTGAACCTCTAGCTCCCGAAAATCAAGCTTATTGTTTAACGCCCTCCCCACCAACTATTCATCCCTAGGCGTCTCCTAGGCCTGGCGGTAGGACACGTATACAAGTACAATCCGTATTACGCGCCAAGTTGAGACTTATATAACGATGAAATGTCGATAAAAAAAAGTGCAAACACAACCGAATGACGCAAATGTGACAAAGAATTACCCATGTTTGTTGTTAAAGATTATTCCGCTTTAAACAATAATTCTATCCAGTGCAAGTTCTGATAAAGAGTTTCTGGCTTGCGCAGATGTAAGTAGAGACACAATAGTTGTCCTCCCCTCCTCTCCGTATTTATACATTATGTTATCTTGGAGGTCCTCTTATGTGCCTGAAGATGTGAGCAGATACCAGTTCCCGAATAGTCGCGTCTCTTGTCGATGGGAGCCTTCTAATCATCGTCTGTGCGGTGTTATATTCGTGTATTGTCTTGTCTACAGCCTTTTTTGTCGCTGTGTTCGATTGTATTTCCCTCGTTGTTTTTGGCCATCTTTGTCGACATTATCATGCACCTTGTTCGGCCCTTGTCTGTTTTAACTCTCTTTCTTTTTCCATTATGTATCGACTGTATTCATTTTCCCGAATTATCTGTATGCTTGTTGGCTTCATCCATTTCCAGCTTCCTTGGTGCATTTTTTTTATTTTTAACCAAATTGAATGGGTAAGAGGAAAAACGAAAACATACCATATTTTACCGAAAATGAACTGTTATAGCAACGTAGTACTAAATATGTAACTTCACTGATAGAGATAAAGAAAACAAGGATTCTAGGACTTTGAATTTTGTACTTACATGGAAACCTTAACCTCAGCGTTATGGCATGATTGGCTATTCGCCGCGAGAGTCGCTGCAGTAGTGTTTCTTTTGTTTATGTAGTCTACAGTGTTGTAAATGTAGGCCTACAACAAGTGATAATATAAAACGTATTATCCTAGTAATTTACAGCACTTTTAATATGGAAAAATATCTGTAAATATCGAGTTTCAGAATGTCCTCGATTCAATGAGATTAAAAAGAAAACATTCCTTCAACCTTGATTGCATATAACATTCAACACATAACATTTATTGTGTTTTTCAGGTAATGTTCCATTTCCTTAAATCTTATCAAACAAATGTCTAATTCTAAGTTTTCCCCATTTAATCTACAGTTTACTGTCAAAACAGTTTTTCCTGATTTCCCGAAAGTTGGCCAAAGTGGAATATTTTCCTTCTTCATCTCACGCATTCAAGTTTGTTTGACGATTAGCCGCTAGCAATGGCGTCAGCGAAGCGCATTAGTTTATAATACCTCATTGCAAAATTCATTCAAAGATGCCATATGCTGTGTATTTATATAATTTGATTAGTTAACGATCTTGTATGGATCAGACTGGATCATTTGCTTTGAATGTGTCAGCTCGTGTGCGGGTACGTGTGTGATACTGTCTCATGAGAGAGAAGTAGATAGAGAGACAGGCAGATAGAGGCGAGGCGTGGGCGAACCGGCCGGGATGCTAATTGTGTGGAACGACCTTGTTAACAGGTCCGGGGACCATCATGGCGGCGGCCGGGCCACAAATAAACCATTTCCGCCCTCGCCACACACGGCTCATTGTGGAGAGATCACCCTCCCTCGGGACGGCATTATGTCATTTAGTCCTGATTGGGCGCGGAGGAACAATGCGGCGTGGCTCTGCGCTTCGTCGCGCGAGACCTGCATAAGCGTTCCTCTGCTTGACGCGACGGTAACACTGTCATTAGAGATGATGGTTTATCGCGGGAAAACTTGACTGTTTGCTGGGTTTCAACGCACGTTCAGCTTACCACAAGATTACTGGCTTTCGCTTGTACGTGAAGTTGTTGCCCTATTTGACTGAGCCAATATGAATCCGGCTATTATAATATTTTATGCCTGTTATTGAGGTGCGGACAGGTACTTTGTGTCAGACGTATATCACCCAATCATATGTGTTGCAATTAACTACAGCGTTTTCAAGGGTATGTTGGCACAAAACATTTTCGCGATATACCATCATCTCTAATCATGGTCTTAAGCGGCAGTGTAAAATGGCAGGCACTAGATGCCGTGTTTAAGGATGTTCGAATGCGATAAAATCATAACTTTATATTTTTATGAAATATCGTTCGTTTTGTAGGCAATACTTGTGAGTGTAGTTTCCTCTAACAAAAAAATTTTAGCTCTCGAAGTTTTCCCTTAACGGTGCATCAAAGTTAAAATTTGCTTATTACGCTGCAATGAAAATAGTGAAAACCAATCAACCTACTTGAATGAAATTATTCACTGTGAATTTACATCCCATGAGCTATGCAATAAAACATTTAAATCCCCGCAATGTTATTTTTTGAATTTTTTTTAAAAAATCACAGAAGTACAGAAACAATTAACAAAATTCTACTTTTTAAAATATAAACATAGTTCGCGGGATGTTTCTTAATATTTTATTACGTAGCCCGTGGCATGTTATTTCACTGTGAATTATTTCACTTACGTAAGTCAACTGGTTTTCACTATTTTCATGGCAGCAGAACATGCAAATTTGGTATGATCTTTGAAAGAACTGTGCAATGGGGGTGCATGACTGGATTTGTTTGTGTGGACATACTCCATTTCGCAATGGAGTATGTCCACACAAACAAATCCAGTCATGCAAATTTGGACTTTGACACACCGTTTTGAGAGAACTATGCGAGCTAAAATTGTTTTGTTAGAGGAAACTACACTCACAAGTATCGTCTACAAAACTAGAGATAATTCATAAAAATATGAAATTACGATTTTATCGCACTTGAACATTCCCTTAAGGGGCCCTCCCTTCCTAGATAAGCTGCGTTTGTGAGTGCCATGCAAATAGTGAAAACCAATTGACTTCCATAAATTAAATAAATCACGGCAAACTAAGATCCCACGAGCTACGAAATAAAAAAAGTTAGAAACCCACAAAGTAATATTTTGAGTTTAGAGAATTTGCGAAAGTACAGGTAGAAGCTGTAAATTCAGAAATTTTTTTAAAATGCGAACATAGACATAGTTAGCTGGGAGTGTATTTTGTGTTTTATTATATACCCCATGCCATGTTATTTCACTGTGAATTATTTAACGTTAGTAAGTCAATTGGTTTTCATTATTTGCATGACTGCGCCGTTATGTGAAAACTTTCCGAGCCAAAATTGTTTCGTAAGAGAAAACTGTACTCACCAAAATAACACTTTTTAATGAAAAATAGTAAATGTAGATTTTATCTGACTTAAACACCATCAAGTTGGCCGCCTTGATTAACGTATTATGCTAATACGAGGCATAGAAGTGGGGAAGTGGTAAGGATGACGACACGCGCATCACGCCTCCCCCTAGCCTCTAGGCGCAAGTTATTGATAGAGGCACGAGTATTTCGCGTAATCATGTGGCAGCAGCCTAGACTTCACAGACCTATATATGCTCTGGTCATAGTCGAATATCCGTTGGCTCCTATGTGTACGTGAGGTACCACGTGATGTCACCACGAATTGTTTCCTTATTTATTACTGGCTTTCAGTCGTCAAAGATGTGTCAAAATTACTGTCGTATAATCAGTAGGGACCCCTGTTTTTCGCTAAAAGAATTATGCAACATTTAGTTTCAGTGCCTTACGTGCACATCTGCAATTCTGCTGCAGTGTTATTGGCAGAGTGTCAATGTGAAGAGCAGTATCTCATTTGACTGAGCCACATACAATAACATTCCTGCAACACCATACGTCTGTGAGTTGCCGGTAGAATCCCTAGGCTCGCGAGAGTTAAAATATCCAATCATTGACCACGAAGCAGAACTGCAGATGTGCACGTAAGGCACTGAAACAAAGTGAGACAAAATTCTTTTCGCGAAAAACAGGGGTCCCTAATAATCAGAGAACTGATGGCAAAGTATACGTTATTGACGTTCAACCTGATCTTGAATCAATACGCGAAATAATCGTGCCTGTAGTTATTATGCTGGCGTGCAGTCTTCTCGCTGATAACTCGCCTTTGTGAGACATTCAGTGGAGATATTTTATGACGTCATATAAAGGTTAAATATTATTGTACACACATATATATGTTTTAAAATATCCTGCAAAAAGATTTCCTTGCCTAAAAGGACCACGAAACACCTATTTTCGCCATTTTCTGCAGCGTAAAAATAAACTTGAGCGATACATTATGGACCTGCCCTCGAACAGGTGCCCGGCTTTGGTAGGAGTATACACAGTGGGAAATGGGAAAGGGAATTGGCCAAGGCGTGGGTTTTGAAGCCATCTCAACATTTGCCAGGGGGATTTCGCTGGAGCCGGGAATCGAACCCGGTTCCTCCCGAATACGAGGTGAGTATTTTTCCACTGGTCCCTCTCGCCCGGTCCACAGGTTCGTCTTGCTCTTAAAAGAAGAAATTTATAAAAATAACAACATTTTGTATAAGTCATTGCTTATATTTAGAGTCATGAGTTTGTCACGATTAGATTTTTGCACAACTTAGTTTCAGTGCCTTACCTGTATATGTATAGACGGGAAAAATTCGCGTGTTCACTGACCTGTAGGCTAGCCTGCAAGAATATTTAACAATTGAAGCAGACAGCAGATGCTCAGTAGCTGCTTGCTGTTAAAGTGATATAGGTCTGTATTAGTTACATTTACATTATTGGCTCAGATACTTCCAGGAGGTGTCAAATAAGCAACGGCCAGTTGTGAAAGTGACACAAACTACAGTTGTTGGAATTCTAGCCTGTGCCCAAGTGAAAACGCGAATTTTTCAGGTCTCTATGTATAGGCTGTTCACTATAACTGAGCACTCAGCAGAACTTGTTATTAATTAAAAATACACTTTATTGGGCCAATAGCTTTAACGTTTGAGAGTGTTGAAATTATTACACTAGTTTTAAGAAACGTGGAAGTTTTCATATTAAAAATGGTCGCAAAACTGTTGAAAGAAAACTTTATGTAGTACTCACTTTATCGTGAACAGACTATACATTGGCAGCTCTGTTCAGACACGTCTCTCATTTGACTGCACCAATCAGTATGCATAGTCAAGCCGCGTCTATTCGTTCATTGTCCGCTGTTCCACTGAGTAGCACCTAGTTGACAAATGGTCGAGGCTTGAATATGCACAGGATAGTTGATTCTAATGTGCAGGTCATTGAATCCGCGAAATGTTCCTGTCCCTAGTCATTGTGACACAATACGTCTTTGATTTGCCGATAGAACACCTAGACCAGTGAGAGATAAAACATCCAATCATTGACCTCGACGCAGAGCTGCAGATGTGCACACAAGGCATTAAAAACACGGCGAAAAAATCTTTTCACAAAATCGTAGCTCTTTCTATGTGTCATGTGCATCACGAATGGCGTAACATTCTGAGAACATCCTTTTCAGTCCCTTAAATAAATAGTAGCATGTTTTGTTGGCAACATAATAGGTTTTAATGCTGTGTGATATTTTTTAAGCATTGATTTACGAAGCGTTAGTTGCACTTTATGGGTGTTGGCCGAGTTAGATTAAAAACCAAAACGGGTATGTTATGGCATGAGAATAGTTTCTTTTGACTGGAAAAGGAATTGCCAAAGTAAATCGTAATATTTAGAGTTACTAGTATTTCGTGGATTTATTTTTAACAATTTATACGTCACGGTTACTTCTGTTATTAGATGACGGCTGTTTTGACACACCTTTGACGACTGCAAGCCAATTATGGACAAGGAAATAATTCGTGGGAACATCACGTGCTACTCACTTGTACGGTTAGAAGAGGCCACGAATTTTTTGTGGAAAGAATTCTGCAATGTTCCAGTGTCTTACGTGCACACCTGCAGCTCTGCTTCATGGTTATTGGCAGAATGTATTATTGCACAGACGTGGCTCATTTGACTGTGCCAACAGGAACAAGGTTACTGCAACACAACACGTCTGTGATTTGCGGGTAGAACCCTAGACGCTGCGAGTTAAGGGCGCCGCCTACCCGCGCGTGAGAGGCTCAAAAGCGACGGAGCAGTAAGGTCGACCTTGAAGCGCGCATCAAATGCTGCGTCGCCTCAACGTGCGAATCGCTGAACTTGCGTGCAAGCTTCCTGCCGAACTGTTTTTGCTATGGGACATTAAGTGGTGACCATATTATTTTAATGGTGGAAAGTCTGCAACTAAGTTCAGAGCAGGTCAAAATCTGAGTTTCACATACATACTGTTAGTACATTTTGAAGTACGGAAGTCTGAAAAGGTCGTTTTTAGCCATTTGGAGGGCTTAGAAACAGTTTTTTTTTAATGAGCTTGTCGTCTTAACAATGAGGTTCCGACCTTGTCTGAAGTTTGTTTTCTTTCCGTACGTTGGCACAACGGGCACACGTGGAATATTTTCGTATACAAAACCTGTTTACGAACACACTGCAACGTATTTGAAGCGTGGGGTAGGCGACCACCTTAAGACAGCCAATCACTGACCACAAAGCTGAGATGCAGGCGTGCGTCTATGGTACTGAAACAAAGTGGGGCAATAATCTTTTCGCGAAAACTTCCATAGATAATCGACTGTGGCCAGTGCGTACAGGGCTGAGAGTGCATGATGAAACCGCGAAATACTTGTTCCACTTACAATAATTCTGCTGGAAAATTAGAGACCACAAAATTTTTGCTCATTTTGTCCACGGAAACTTGGTGTCTGAAACATTTCTTGTGAGCACGTGCTACAAAAAAATTTAACAAGGTTCTGAAGTGACGTAAGGAAGGAGCTGTTGTGCTTTTGTGAATGAATGCACCTTCCAGTTCTACTTGCCATTATGCCAACAATAAGTAACATTTCAAATGCTGAAACCTAATTACGGTGAACTCACAGGATGTAAAAGCCTGTATTGAAAACATTTCGTCAAAGGACGTGTACACTGGAATAGGAGAACGAAGCAAACTTTCATATGATGTAACAGACAAGATGTAAAAAACAAATCATTGTGTTAAAATCTTAAAATGTGTCTACATTGTTTAGGCTTTCAGTGCGAACAGCTTATTGTATGTTACCTGTATACAATACCCGCTTTTCGTATTAGAACGCTACTATCAACTGGTCCGTGAACTACATATAAAAAAAGAGAATCTAATTAACTTGTACAAGAATGGTTGAAATGTAGAAGTTATAACGTGCACTCTAAAAAATAATTGGTAAATTTGTCACACGTGCGTATAGGAGTGCTAAGAAAGTAGGTACGTATGGTAGAATTGTTTCCTAGACATGCATGGTAACACTACAAAACTTTTTTACAAAACAGTCAAATGTATACTGAAGTTACCAGGCTTGTATTGTAACAAGTGTAAATGTTTGCACATTTACAAGGCGGGATTATGGTATCTGTCCTATACAGCGTTTAGGTTAATTACTTCCTAAACATTTTAGGAACTTTTTTTATAGTGTGTATGCTAAAAACCATGGTTATACTACTATCTATACGTCTGTGCCATTATTTATGTAGCAAGTTTCCCGAACTCTACATGCCGAGTCATAAATTCGGCTACACGCAGCAGAGGAATGTTACACGCGCTCACTCTAAAATATAGTTCGTAAATTTGCCACACCTGGATATAGGATCACTAAGAAATTACGGGTGGTGGAATTGTTTCCCAGACGTCCATGGTAGCACTTATAAACTTTTTTGTAGATAAGTCAATTGTATTCTGAAGTTACCAGACTTGTATTGTAACAACTGTAAAAGTTTGCATATTTACAAGGCGGAAGTAAGGTAACTGTCCCATACTGTGTTTAGGTTAATTACTTCCTAAACATTACATGAAGTTTTTTACATTGTATGAAGTAAGCCGGATTATTATGAGCATGTTTGTAGCCATTTTTAATTTCTTTTAATCTGAAAGTGACTTTACACAAAACTATCTCCTCGCGTTAAGCGCAATCAAACGATGATAATTTCCATAATTCAGTGCCTCAAAGTCGAAATTTGCTGACAGCATGCTCATCGAAGGAAACCTTCATCATCTGTGTTGTATTTGTTGTGTATCTAAACATTTCTGTCGCTGTGTTCATTTGTTTTGTCCTCGTTGTCTGTGTCTACCACTGTCGTTATTTTCATGCACTTTGGTCGTTGCCACCTTGGTTTTACACTGTAAAAAATTTTCTCCGTCGATTTACGGAATTTCCGGTAAAAAATTCTCCAGATACCTCCGTGAATTCACGGAATCTTAGTTCTTAATCCAACAGAAGTTTCCGTAAAACTGTTTCGTCACACGGAACTGAGCCATATTTACATGTCTATGATGCTACAATTGCATTTATACAGATTTGCATATTTACCGGTGATGTTATTAAAATATAACCGTAATATTTACATCTGTGTAACTTATAAATTTTCGATTTTTTGGTGCAAGTGTCCGCAGCAGACTTACGGACATATTACGTATGATTCCGTAATGTATATTTACTACAGACATTTCCGTGTTTTACTTTTACGGACACTATTTCCGTATATTAACGGTATATTTCCGTTAAAATTTATCACGGTGTACGTGAGAGTATTTCAAGTGATACTGAATGCTGGTGAAATGTTTGGTATGTTACGAAGGAGTACTAAACGACAGTTGTTAAAAACCCCCTAAAAAATTTGGTGGCACTGTTGAAAATAATTTTCGTTGTTTTACGGAGAAGTGCTGGTAAAAAATTCCCCAGAAGTGTCCGTTAATAATTTACGGAAGGCAACTAGCTCCACTTATGGAAACTCGCATATTTATGTGACTTCTTTAGGATGCAGGCGCATTAATGCGTTTGGTTATTTATTTAGTTCCTTCTCGTAGTTTTTCATGTGTTTAATTAATGAAACATAATTACTTATAACTGTGTTACAAAATAACGTTTCCGTTAGTTAAACAGACGTTTCCGTTAAATTGCCCGTAAATTTACGGAAATTTTTAAAAATGAGTATGTAGTGTCTATATTTCTATTTTCGAACTATTTGTATGATAGTTGACTGCAACTATTTATGGCTTCCCTTGTATATTTCTTGTTTTATTATTTGTTACTCATTGTATCGTGTTTAGACCTTTTTGTGTAACAGTGGGTGTTCTACGACACAGCTATGGCATATATCCAGTAAAACATATCAGTTTATAATTTCATCCTCCTTGGTTAATGTTAGTTACTAAGTTCATAATATTTACGATATAAAGGTTTTCGCTACAACCACAAATGTTATCTTAGCAATAGCGATGACGTCGAAAAAGTCGTAAGAAACTCCACTGAAACTACTTTTTCAACTTTACTGTAAACCGATATATGTACGAAACTACATAAAACTAGGCAAAAAAGAGGATATATATGTGTATATATATATAGTGTGTGTGTGTACGTGTGTGTTGTGTATGTGTGCCTCTTGTGTGTCGTGTGGAGCATTTAATTGAGGCTATATAAAATATTCGCTGAATTAAGTTAATAAATGACGAAGACAAAGTTCCTCATTTTTTCAGCTGCTTGCACAATTTTATTCGCACGTCCATTTTGTGGCGAACACATACTGCTGGTCATTTTTGCAGCTACTTGCTACGAGATATGATCTTGTTCCAAAATAAAATAAAAATAAGTTATTGTCTGAATTTGGCGAGCAAACTGTCTGGACACACCACTAGTCGGCGTTGATACATTAAATCCAATTTTACTGGTGCTCATTCTTTTCATTCAAGTTTTGCTGTTTTCGCAAACAGGAGGATTTATCGGAGAGCGTAAAGAAGGGGGGGGGGAGGTAATGAGACAAACCACACGGCGGTTAGAATTTTAATGAAAAATAAGAACGGCGGGCAAGAAAGCCGCTTGTGCGTGTGTGTATGTGTATGTTGTGGATGGAAAAAAAAAAGGGGGGGGGGAGCTGGTGCGAAGACGAGGTGGAGTGCGTGTCGGGGTAAAATAGAAATAATAAGTCTTGACGTCCGAGTCGGCGATTGGTCCGGACCGACGTCTTCGACCCCACCTATGCCCGCCCCCTCACTCCGTCGCGTCACGCGAGACCGCCGGGATTCTCGCAGAAAAACGAGTCTTGACGCTCAAGGGGGGTTGGGGGAGGGGGATAGCAGCATCCCAAGTAGGAGCCACCCTCTGCCCTCCCACCTGCCGGCCCCCGCGACCAGCTGTCTGCCATCTTGTCCCGTGGACGCTGGGTAATTGTCCCGTCCAGGCGGGCGGAATTTCGAAAACACTGCGCCATTCTATCCGCCTGCCCTAGTCGAGTCGCGAGAATCGTCGGCGACGGGACTCGAGTCAGACGAAGCCTTGTTTGTTTCCTTCCATTCCGCTTAGTTTAGGAGTGAGATGCACGGATTATTGACTGAGGAATGGCTCTTTACTCAATGGTTTCATTATGAAAATGTTAGTCTACTAGACATTTTTTCATTATTAGTTAGTATATTACTTCAATATTATCAGAATTTTTTTTTTGGAAATAAGAGATAACACTATCTTTATTTTGTTCCAAAAATATGCCCGATAGCATGGAAGTGATGTGTTATATAATGTAATGTGAAAAGGTGTAGTTAACTAACATTTAGAACATGAAATGTCGTAATGGTTAATACACCTTCAGGAATGCTTGTAGCGGGAAAAATATTGTAAATAAAATATACTCATGCAACATTCCCTATAAAAGTAAGTTGCGCCACGAACCTGATCCCCCTGCCTCGTGGCTGGGAAAATAAAGTTCTTTGTGTTACTTTGACTAGTCGCTGTTGTCCGCCGACTACACATGTTCGCTCACCAGGGGAGGTGGAGAGCGGGAGGTTGGTTTGTTTTCCGGCTTCCTCCATCAGTCCCTGTCATGTGTCGAGTCCTACGCCGGTCTTGTTCACCGAGAAACGCTACGTAGACATCACGATTGTAATGTTTTTTAGTGTTTGTGAAGTGTGATATGGTGTGAGTATGGAACAGCCTGGATGAAGCGTCGGGGGAAGTGGGAGATCCACGAGAAGACCCGCCGAACAATGGCATCGTCCAACACGACTCCGGCGCCGGGAATTGGTGATGGGGCAAACGACCTAGCCGCTGCCCCAACCATGATCCCAAAAGTCGCTAAATAATAAGCGGCACACCGCTTGGGTGATAGCATAGACACCATAAAGTGTCCGAAGCAGACACGTCTATGTCGCTCTTAGCGCTCCGCTTTTCCGAACGTTGTACGCATAATTGGGGATGTTGATTTATTGCGGGAAAACTTGACTCCTAAATTTTAATGTAATGTATTCACTTCTGACGTTTTAATTTATTTACTGTTAGACCCAATTTGACTAGGTTAATTCTTATTCTGATGCGCTACGACTGAACGTCTGTAAACCGCAAAACCATGCCACATAACGGTCGCCCACAGTGGCGGCTCGAGGGTTGTTGCCAGGTTGGGCACAAGTTGCCGGGAACTGTACACACGTGTGAACACATTACCGTATACCAATTATCATGAAATATCTACTGGCTACTTATTGTGTTGTGACCAGTCAGTAATTAGCAGTAGGCCTACCTACATACCAGTGTGTCAGTGACTAGCGTCAACTAGCGAACAACACTACACAGTTCTCTGCAACTTATGCCCTATATATCGTTCGGGATAAAGTGAGCACTAAAAATTGAACATTTTAAAAACGTCACTAGCCGTTACTGCATATAATTCTACATTAACTCTAGTTGCCTTACTGCTTGTATGGTTGGCAGCGAAATTACGCAATATAGTTCCATATATTGTCTTATTTAAATACGACCACACTGAAACAGAAGCAACCGAAATCGACAAAGTGTACTTTATATAAATAATAAACTTTTTTTTGTCAAACTCTGTAGACACTATTGACTGCACAATTTATCTTGCACGCGCAAACATCAAGTGACGTGTCCAGAGAGATTAGACATTTCCCGTCTTTAGCCGTTACGTGTGGAAAGATACTAATTGGATGAAAATAGAACTTTAGCAGGGCTTTTTTGAGGGCTCAATTTATCATGAACCACGTATACCTGTCAACAACCTTGGAACCGCCACTGGTCGCCTAGCCATACAAGGCGCCATACGCGATTTTCCACCATCTGTACGCATAATATTCTTAAGATATTTCTTTGACCAATATCAACTAGCCACACTGTCACCCCGCAGTAATTTGTAGTACGTGTCATATCGAACTGTTGACTACATATTCATCCCGTAATTTATAGGATTTCCGTAAGTTATGTACGATTCAATTTTAATTATTGTACGTTTTTAAAATAATCTTGCGACTATGGATCTTCACAATGGTGCACAAAGCAGACATGGTAAACTCATAAAAATTGTATTTTTCTTTAATTATGTAATTAACTATCGCAAACATACCAACTTCATATCAATGTAATAATTTGAAAATAAAATAAAGGTAGACATTTTTCTTGGATGGGCAAAAAATATATAATACAAGATAAATACATAGTCGGAAAAAATCTCTGTAAAATGCATTGAGAAAAAATTCTCTGGTGCTCCGTCTTCAATGGCCCAATGCTCTCAGGACTAGACTTCAAAATCTACACAATTTACGGATAAGTCTTGTAAACAGATGAATGTTTGAGCAATCCTTTGAACGTTATCCATCTTTCATAAGCAGAGTGTCGTTGCTTGTCTATTAAACCTGTTCTAGATTACCAAATAGTATAACTACGTTTATATTATAATTTATTAAACTTGCTCTTGTGTTTATAAACCTAATTTTATTCTTTCCAATCTTATTGAAAAGTTTTTGTTAAAAGAAAGTCCGGAATTAACGTCACAGAGTTGTACATAAAAGTTGAAGGCTGGTGTTGGATACAATGTAATAACGCAGCACAGGATAACTTTCTGATCAAAATCAAAAGGAAACGAGGTTATTTTTGAAACCCGTTAATTTATTCATCACATGTAATTAGTACGTTGAGAACTTTTCTTTCTCTCTTTTTGCAGATGTTTAATCTTCTTCTTGTTCAGTAGCCCTGTTTGACAACACATTTTCAACTGCACGTTTATGTATTGCAAATTATATTCAAGACCTCATTTCGTGTGTTTACACCTCGCAAATGCTATTCAAGTATTTTTTTTTACCAATGCTTGGCCACTTACAACAAGCTTATATAACGCGAATAGTTACATGTGTGACTTAATTTTACGATACTTGATTTTTTAACTGTAGATAATGTTTAAAAATACTTCTTCTAAATATTTAATACTTTTTTTTCATTCAATAGAACGTATTTGATGTAGATATTTACTCAAAACAGGAAAGGCGAATCACTCATGAGGTATCGCATGTAGAATTTCTTAAATAAAAAAAAACGCCAAATTAAGTGAAACCACTTTAACGGGCTTGACATAGACTAAGGTATAAGGTTCGCGAATATACGCTGAATTGCAATTCAAAGGTTTAACCCCTCGACAAACAAGTTAATTATTCCTTCTGTTGTTGTAAAGTTAGACATTGATAACTATTCGTAATTGCCCTTGTAATAATAGGCTAAACCCAGAAAAACTTTCGGCAAGAATTTATACCCGGTTCATTGCAGAAAAACCAACTAGTCATATGATGGCGACGGACCAAACATAATCAAATAAGCATCATCCAAGAAAAAAAAATTGCAATGATGATGCCAACTTTTGGGGCATAAGTAGGCATAAGAGAAATGGATGTTCTTGTTTTGCAACATGGCGTGCTTAAGCACACTCCGGATAATGTATTAAATACTTGCGACAAAAATATATTTTTGCGAATTATTCCTCAACCCAATTAAAGAATTTTAACATCGCTCTCAAAATTTGCCAAATTCTTCGTCGAGAGTGGGGGGGGGAGGAGTGGCTGGTACCGAATAAGCTTGGACGGATTTTTTTTTTTTGGGGAATGTGCGGTGCTATTTTTACGTCATTCACCACACATCGTATAAACGTTGTATTATTTATGAGAGTCGAGCAATTTCTTAAGTACTATGTGCGAGAGGTAAGGAAGAATGGGCCATAAAAATATGGCTGTATATATAAAAACCGGTCCATAAATTACGGCACGTGGTGTCATCTCGTAATTCACGAGAATATGCGAGACCAACAGAGTAGGGAGTGTGTGTGAGGAGAGGGAGATGGAGAAAGAGCGAGTAAAAAGAGAATGAGTTGGAAAGGAGTTGGGGTTGTTTGGCGTTGGCCCGGTGAGAGACGTATTTATTTTCGCGGCAAACCTGAACTGAAGCTGCATGAACTTCACTACGATGATAGGCAACCCGGAGTTTTAAGCTATCTCAAATCATGTATAACCTATTTCTATGGACTATGTTGTCACACTGTCAGACACTGCCTACTTAGTATAATTAGTGGTGGAGGGGGGTTGACACACAATGATTGCCTGGCTTAGAACGTGATTGATTATGCTTGTCTGTTTGCCTGTTTATATGAACTCGCATGATTTTGATGCATTTACTTCTAGATTATTCCTTAGTTGGTTTGATTTTTCGTATATAATTTAACAGTCTATAAACATTTCGTGGTGTTATTGCACCTAATCTTACCACCTACCTAACGGTTCTTGCTGACTCGGAAGCCACGTGGTTACTAGACGTTTGCTTCTTCAAGTTCCCCATTCCTGTAACATTAATTACGTTTTTATTTTAGTATAAAAGTAGAGCCTTGCGTCTTGTAACTTCACACACATATATATGTATATAATATAAACACACATCCAGGCATACATACATACTTGGACGTTCACGTTCACTCGACGTGTGAACGTGGATTTTATTTCCCCATCTTCAGAGTCACCACAATTTTGACGAAATGTGCGAAAGATTATGCTCAGTAGTTTTGCACGTGTTTTCAAAATCGTCTAGCTAGATTACTTTGGTGCATTGATAAAAGCACGTACTTAGCCCATTCGGTGGTCAAATTTTGACTCATATTCTGCTTGGTAGAAAAGGAGATATTAACGCATTCCAAGTGTGTTCTGAATTCTTCTTTGCCTATGCGTGTGTTATTTTTCGGGGCCAATGTGTCTCTTCAACAAGCAAGCTGTGTAATTGAAAGTAGTTCGGAATCTTAATCAGAGACAACTTTTCTTGTGTGTTTCTCAACGTCAGCGACTTGAACACCTAGAAGTGGTTGCGGAATTTCTTGACCCTATTGCAGCTACTCGTGCAAAGTAAAATCTTTCTATGTAGGTTCAGGTAGACCATTATTTCTTCACTGGTGTCTGTACTCACATTTAACGCAATCAAATAAAAAATTAAAATATATGACATTAATATTATATAATGTATTATTGAAGTTTGGTTACGACGAAATGAAGGTACCAACTACTCTACAATGACACATTTTAGTCGACTATAGAATTTGTCAGGTTCAATACTGCACGCCAGTTTGCAAGCCCATGTGTTATATTTTCACATGAGTTAAATTTAGTGTTTTTTGCTAAAGAAATCGCTTGAAATTTAATCGTAATTTTGTGTCAAACGAAGTTACGTCTTGATTATAACCACGAAGTAGACAGTTACGTATAGGGACAGAGAAATTTCGCGATTTCAGTGACCTGAATGTTAGAATCCGCTATCATGTGCATACCCGAGCCCCGTGTATTAGTTCATTGACTGCTGTTCCAATTAGTGACAGCTAATGAACAAATAGACAGGGTTTGAGGACGAGGAAATACGTTACGGCCTTGTTACCGAGTTTTGCATTGATTTCGAAAACATTTTTTTATTGCTACCTAATACTCATATCGAAATTTTGCTCCACAGTTTTGACACTTGTATGTTAATATTTGTAGCAGATTTTTTTTTGTAGAAATATACTGAACTGTTTTTTAGATTTCATCACCCAAAGCACCACTTTTTTTGTCGGGAAAATAAGCAAAAATTAAGCAAAATATTTTTTTGCTGACGAATGGTACATTATTTTTAAAAACGCATCCACAGTATTGTGCATCGTGTGACTGCCGATTGACTCAAATAAAGCTTTTGGTTAAAAAATATTTGAGTTATTGTCACCAGTCTGAAAAAAACTCCGGCAAATGCAATTCATTGAAATTCCGAAAGTTTCCTGTCCCATGTATACTATATATATATATATATATATATATATATATATATATATATATATATATATATATATATATATATATACATATACTAGTAGAGGATGTGTACGGGCACATATGTACCCCAAGAAGATGTAATCATAAAAACAATTCCCTCATTGTATAAGATACTGACAGAAATGAGTCACCAAACTTTTCCCATTAGCACAAGTGAAATGCTGACGCCGTGAACTGCCCGAGATAGAAAGGAAGTGGCAAGGGCTAGAGGGAAAAAATAAGCAACTCCAGAAGATTCTCGAAACGGGTCCTGAAAAAAAGTGTTTAAATTGCGGTATTTACATCTCATTCTAATTCAGCGTGTAAAGCGTTCATGGGCTTGTTTTCCATGCAGGGTTTTCCGCCGCTCATTCCAGCATCGTTCCATCACTCAGTCCGTGAGAGGGAAAAGAGAGAGTGAGAGAGCTAGTGTTAGTGGGTAGAGCGCAAGAGAGGGTACAGAATGAATTATGCCGGGGAACAGAGCTCTAGGGCCTGGGGACATGCGCGCACACGTACACCAACCTTCTCTGGCTGCAGACGATATTATCTAGGTCTGCCCTGGATGACGCGGGTGATGGACACCCGTCTATTTTCTGTCTTGCCTTTGGTAGGAGTGTGCCCTCTCCCTTAAAGGCCGTTCAAGTGGCAAAAATACATATATGTATACTCATACGTCATAGTGTTAGTTTTGTAGGCATTTCTTGTGACTACATTTTCCACTTGTGAAAAGTTTTTAGCTCTCATTGTTAAAATGTGCTTGTTACAGTAACATACAAGGAACAAAAACCAACTTACTTACTTAACTAAAATAATTCATAGTAGAATTATATCTGATGTGGCACGTGCTAAAATATTTAAAAACACAAAACTTAATGCCTTTTTTTAAGTTCCAGTAAATAATGAATATTTTCATAATTTTCATAATTTTTTTAAAATAATGAGGATTTTCGTTGTGTGTTTTAAATCTCTTGAGAATATGCCCCATAATACCTACATAATTTCATCGTGAATTATTTCATTCTAGAAGGTTAGTTGGTTTTTGTTATAAACGTACGTTCCGTAATGTGCAAATTTTGTCTTTGACGTGCCTCTATGGGGGGCCGCGGTGGCCGAGGGGCCAGACCTCTCGCCTCCCACCAAGGCGATCCGGGTTCGATTCCCGGCGGAGTCGGTCGCAGGATTTTCGCATGTGGGAATCGTGCCGGACGATGCCGCTGGTCGGCGGGTTTCCTTGGGGATCTCCCGTTTCCCCCGCCTATTCATTCCGGCGCCGCTCCATACTCACCTCATATCACCCTCTCACTTGACGTGTCTCTCTGGGAAGACTACGAGAGCTAAAAAATATTCACAAGTGGAAAATGTAGTCACAAGTAATGTGTACAAAACTAACACTATGTCGTACAAATATAAAATTGTGCATTTTGCCACTTGAACGCCCTTTACACACCTTTTACTTTTCTGCGTGCCCAGGATAAAACCAGGCTTATCAAAGTAGGGGCGGGAGAACGGAACAATTCAATTTGAATTACAAACATGTCCGTGTAGTATCATACGCCACCACGGCCATGTGTAACTCTAGCCATAACGAGTGTTTCGTGTTTGTCGAGATTTTTCTCCCCCCCCCCTCCCTCCAAATCAACCCTTCCTTCCACTTCCGCACCCCTACGAAATCTGCCTCCCCGCGATCAGACCTGTTTTCCGCCCGTCCATCGGAAACAAAACCATTTTTTTGACATTTTTAATTCCCCTGATCGCGGGCTGTTATCGCCGAATGTCCTACCCTTGTAGCGGTAGAGCGTGGGTGGATTCCAAGGGTAGCAGTGCTGATAGCACGACTCTTGAGTTGGCTGTGGAACAATTAGACTGGTAGATGCAGGTATGTCTCTAGCCAGCAGCGCACGAGAGTCGAGGAACAAAGTCTCCAGTAACACGACTTCAGTAGGGACCACAGTTTTTCACGAAAATAATTTTGTCTCACTTTGTTTCGTTGCCTTACATGCGCATCTGTAGTTCTGCTTCGTTGTCTGTGATTGGATATTTCAACTCTCACGAACCTTGAGATTCTACCGGCAAATCACAGACGTGCGTTGTTGTAGGAACGTAATTGTAATTGGCTCAGACAAATGATGTAAGGCTCTTCATATAGACACGCTACCAATAACCATGAAGCACAATTGCAGATGTGTACGTAAGGCACTGAAACAAAGTGGGGCAAAATTCATTTCGCGAAAAAACAGGGGTCCGTAGACTTCACTAATAGCAACGTATTCTTATTGGTTGAGTCCTAGAGGCATGCCGAAGACACGTGCTCATGGCTAGGCCATGAACATTTCGCGAAAAGAATTTTGCCCCAGTTTGTTTCAGTGCTTGCACATCTTCAGCTATGCTTCATGCTTGTATTTTTGAAGTGATTTCTCTCATTTGACTGCGCCAACCACAGTAAGTTTACTGCGACACCGCACGACTATGAATCACAACTGCAGATGTGCACATAAGTCAGTGAAACAAGCTGAGGCAAAATTATTTTCGCGAAAAGTTCAAGGCCCTACTCTTGGTGTATAGTCAGGTGTAACACCGACTCCCTTGAAACAAAACCACGCGTGGCCTCATTCATGATTATCGGAGATGGGCAAGTCCGCGGTTTCTTTCCTGCTCTGAAGCTTACGACAAAAAACCGCATGTTTGGTATCCACGGTAGTTTCAAATAGGACGGCAAATTTCACAGTATATGTGGATTTTGCCCTTGCAGTTGAGTCAGTGCCGTGTTTTCCTTGTCAGCAGTTTACTAATTACCTAGTTCTAAACGTTGGCTACTCGTCTTCGTCTAATTCCCGAAGCATCGTTTTCGTCGTAGGATTTTTCTTTATAAAAAAGAGGGAAGTTGCGAGGAGCTCTGTGGCTGGGTTGTTAGAAACCACTTGAGATGAAGGTATGTTTAATGAGTTGTTTTTTCTTACTGCTGCGGTGAAAGTGTAATGACATCTGCGGTGGCGTGGTAATGAGTGTCTGGAAGCCATCGCGGACGCAGCAGGTCATCAAGACGACGTCGTTGTCCCGGCACATTTTTGGATGACCTTCGCGCCGTTAGAAGTGGCAGTGACACCAGCCATCTGTAGGGTCCCCAGCGACATCTCTAACTGCCTTATCTCGGGGTAATTACGCGCGTTGCCTACAAACAGTTCGACATAGGTCACACACATCTATTCAGAGTGTTTCTGAACTACAGGTACAATCGCTGTGAGGTGATTCCCTATCCAAAATGGGATAGAAAACATCGTACGAACAGTGTCATGCTTTAACTCATAAGGGAGATCCACCCTTAAAAATCGACATGTTAAATGGTCTAACTGAAAATAATAAAACCTACTGCAGAGTAAAGAAACATTCTGTGAATGGTGTTACTTTTCGTAGACCTTAATCTTTTGCACGTTTGTGGAGGAGTACTTAACATTCACTACACTTTTTTTAAGGGGATGGAATATTTTAATTCTACCAATGTGTGTGTAACCCTGGGGTATTTTATTGTTATCTTCAAAAATAACATCGTCCACAGAATTTTCTTTAAATCGCCAGTAGGTTTTATTATTTTCCTTTAAAACAATTTGAATTATTAAATGTGAATATCTGTCTTGTGCGTTATTGCACGACATTGTTCGTATAATGTTTTATATCCCATTTTGGATAGGGAATCACCTCACAGCCTGTACAAGCAATAGGTATTTAAAGTAATGCCATTCTTAAAAAAACTGGGAATTTCCAGGTGTCTTAGTGATTCCGTAATTATATTTCGTAGCTCAAATTCACCAGATCATCTGCAGTTTAGCAAGGTATTTTAGTTGTTTATTGTAATATCCGTTTTCATTGGGAATACGTTTATTTACTGGAACAAAAAATGTATCCTGTTAACGGGATTGTTGAAATGTGTTGTAGGTAAATCCAAGTTGACTTGTTTGGTTGTCTCAGAATTTTTTTGGCGCTACTGAAGATTTGTTTGGCATGACGTAGAGTTTGGTTTTATATCATACGTAAATAAGTACACGCCCCTGTTATATATTTGTGTGGTGCAGAAATAGGAAAATTATTTTTTATCAATTGAAAAAAACACTACAGAAATAATGCTTACTTATTTTGTAGTAATAACTGCATTTAGTGTCCACAATTGCCATTGCCAGACACCAGCGTACCTCACTTGGTGAAAAGAACATGAGTTTAAACACTGGGTTAGACAGTGCTATGCGTTAATCCCAGCTATCGTAGCAGGGTTTATCGATAAAGTACTTTGAGCCAAGACAGTTTGTAAAATCTCCAGTATATTTTTACGCTTAGGAATCGGAATAATTTTTTTTTAAAACTATTAACACACGGTCAGAATAAACCGACGTACTTATACTCAGTTACATACGGAATCAACTGTACATATTACAAACACGAAATACAATAGAAATGGAATGGTTAAGCAGTGTTATTAATACCCTCTGTTTTATGATAAAATGTTTTTTTCCCGCTTCACTGAAAACTAAGATTTAACCGTGCCAAAATTAACCGCATTGTAACAGGCCAATCTTTGTGAAATGTTGCATATTACGGAGTGTGTTTTGTCCAATGGATCTTGCATGTTCTTGTTTATCTTTCAAGAACATAAAGAAAGTAAACATTTGTTGCTGTGCCATTTTGTTTATCCTTCGTTTTGAATATATAATGCAACGGTAAAATGTGCATTTACACACAGGCGTACGAAAAACTGAAATGTCAATTCACTCGAGATTTTCTTTTTTAACAGTGGGCATTTATTCTTGTTATTTGGATGGCTGTTGGGATAAAAGATTTATTGCTTCTTTCGAAAATCCTTTGTATCAAAGTATTTTTTTTTTACCAGTAGATACTGAACGGTGGCGTGTTAACACAGCAAAAGAGAAAATCTGTCAGGATCCTCGATATTCAAGAAACTCTCTTCGTATACAGTTAGTTGTCTCGTAATCGCAGCTGCAAGTGCTTGCTTACAGTTTGTATTAGTGTAAGATTTTTAAACGTTTCGTTTTCGTATCTGACTATATGTTCAACGTTTTTGACAGTGTATGCGCGTTGATATGTATGAGAGTATGCGAATTCAACTAATGGCTTCCATTCATGGAAAGACACTCCGCTGTACCAGACAGGTTCCTTGATGACATATTTACGCTCGTGTATTTTTTTCTTTTTTTGCAGTTTCTTGTTAAATTTTATTTATACCTGAAAAATAAATTTTGGATTTTTTTAGATTAAACTTTACATTTGGTTACTGATTTACGTATTCCCAGAATCATAATTCTGCGTTACTTTATTAAACCATTGTTTTCTTTGCGAAATCTTATTTCACTTAATTACTTACGATTGCAGTATGCTGAGTACTTCGTGACTATGTTCATTTAGTCAAAAGTGAAAGTTAATGTGAATGAAATTTTTTATCTTGGGGAAATAGTCCTGTTCGTTGCTCGTTGGTAAATTTACTGTTCTCCTTTCCACCGCACCGAAGCACTTGGTTCGCCATTTTATAAACCCTTATAACTACAAATAAGGATCTGCGATGGAGGCGAAGCCGAGGGAGGAGATTAGGTCGGGCCCGTCCCTCCCTGCTACCCCACACCCCTCCTCTTTCCCACGTACCCTAATCTGGGGGTCGGGTCAGCGCTCCAGCGAGGGGATTTTAGGGTGGCGGGGCTCATATATTGAGAGTATCGATCTCGCTCCCCAGAAAGTAATTTCCATTTATGTATTTATCGTCGAGGCGCGTTTTACATTGCCGAGCCGGGAGATGGATGGACTGAACGCTCCCGGGCGTTGAGCCGCCGGCAGGAGTCGAGCAGGAGAGATGGAGCGAGGGAGATGTACATCAAAGAACGTTTAAAGAGTTGGCTCTGGGCTCGGGGAGGGTGAGAGAGCACGTTGCGTCGTGCTCCGATAATCTCATCACGAGGATCGACGTCTGAATGACCGGTCCGGGGTATAGACGTCGCGGTGGGTGACGGAACGAGCCTCCCCCTAGGTGGACGGACCCCGGCTCTCACGTCAAGACTGCTCCTGAACTTGGTCGGCCCCCGAGGAAGGGTGTCGGACCGTGACGAAGAGCGCGGTCTGTGCCTCCTCGACTGTTTTCTTCCCTTTGTCCGGCCCAGCCGCATTCAGGTGGGAAAACAAAAGCGTAATTTATGCTCAGTGGAGTGGCGCGCGCTGCATAGTCCGCGGCCTTTCTTGCGACACGGGCGCCGTGCCGGAATGGTCCGCGACTTCGTGGTCTCAGCTACGACAAGAATTCACGATGTCGCCGACGGTGCATGTCGTCGCGTTTCGACGGGACTGAGATTCTACGAATAACTGAAGGGGAGAGAAAAGAAGACAGCTATGAATGATACACTGTTCGCTTCATTTCACGTCTCGAGGTGACAAGAAAATAGTTTTGAAAGTTGTATTTGGGGAGAAAAGGAAGATGGTGCGGTGTAAGATGAACCACTGTTGTCTACTCACGAAGAATTTGTTTTGTTTCCTCATCAGCGCGGAACTCGTATGTCTCATAACTTCCGGAGACTATGGGCGTCTTGGAAGAATGTATTCCTGGGGCTATGCCGAGATAGATATCCCAATGTCGTTATACTTCCATAATTTCGTAAACGACCTTGTCTAGTGGGGTGACCTTCGTCTGTTCGAGCCACTCGCAGAGGGCCCAGAAATCCGACGGAGAGAAAGAATTCTTTCCCCAAATCTTGCGTGTTCCAAGTTCTTCCGCCCAGTTGTTATTCTAGTTTTAACGAAATTCCATAGGGGAAAATGCCTCAGCGACGAGGACTCGAGGAGGATGGCAAGACAGAGACGGTGGCTGCAAAGTTTTTTTTCTTCCCGCCCTTCGTCCATTTTTAACGCCAGCGAAAGAATGACAAAGTAAAGGAAAAAATGGGCGTGGACAAGGAATGCATAATAGGAATTTCTGGCGGGCGAGAGAGAGAGCAAGAGGAGGGCTGAAGATGAAAAATGTAGGAGTAAATTGGAGGAGGGCCATCTCCTTGTTCCTTGGAGACAGAGGTCCGCGACAGGAAGACGTAGCCGTGGACCAGAGACGAGGCTGGGAAATTGACTTCTTCCATTATGCCGAAACTGCATGGTGAGTTCCTCGCTGGGGAGTTGACGCAGCAACGTTCTGCTCGTGGCTCAGAAAATGTTGGATGTGACCACCATGCAAAATTAACTGTTTTCTTTTCATGTCTTAATATTTATTCTACTTCATTATTTCAAGATGTACTTTTTTCACCTTTTTCCGAAGCCTACAGTTTTCTGATAGTTTTTTCTGTGCTCCTGCTGCGAGTTTTTTTTTATCAGAACTCAACTCGTCTCCCGATAAATGATAGACCAATTGCAGTTTTAGAATGCAGTACACTTTACCATTCTGGATGCCTTCTCACTCTCATACACCTAGGTCGAGTATTTTCAGAAAGTAACTTTTTTACTAAAATTTTATTTTGGAGACGAGTGGATGGGTGGATGTCGTACGTTAGTAGTATACGCGAGCAATTACGGTATATTAAAGCGAATTGTACGAACGACAACGTATGCTGTTTCCAAGCCTATATTGTACTTTTCACTGACTACTGGTACTATATTTACTCTCCAACTCCAGGAAACAAACATGGGTGGGTCGCAAGGTTTAAAGTAAACTATATGTAGGCCTATATTTATGAGTGTACACACCCACACACATACACACACATATTAGTTTACTTGTAGGTAAAATGTTCAACTTGCATGCCTGGGCACGAAAAATTTAATGTCGTGCTTTATTACATCCTGCCTGGGAAAATATAACGTTTTCAGTCAAAAAACATACATTTAGCCCGTACGTACAACTATAAACACACTGATATTTATAGTTGAGTTGTTTTTATGCCAGATTATGTTCCGAAAGGTACCGTGTTCTAATCGTGAATAATATGTAGCTATTCGTGTGTGTTTGTTGTTTTCAGGTTTCAGGTGAAAATTTAACCGTGAAATTGGTATCTTCAATAAACTAAAAATTCTTAAATACGTAGATGTCGACTAGAAATCAGTACAATTATAACTTACTTTTATGATTTATTCTAATTCGTCTTGCGTTGGTACTGTAGTAATGTCTCAAGTATCATTCACTATAAATCTGAATTAGTGAATATTCACTTATTCACGCCGATTGATGGAGCAGTTTCAACAAACTGAATCAGTGAGAAACCACTGAGTAATCGGTGACTATTCACTGATTCCGATAAAGAGTGCCAACATTCCACAAGTTAATTAGTGAATGTCGACAGATTTTCCAGCAATTTCTCACTTATTCAATAAGTGAAAACTGTTCTTTGAAAACAACTGAACAAACCTGTGAATATTCACTGATTCACTTGTGAGATGTTGGCACTCTTGAAGGAAATCAGCGAATATTCACAAATTAAACAGTGACTACTTTCACTGATTAAAATTGTTGAAACTGCTCCGTCTATCAGCGTGAATCAGTGAATATTCACTTATTCAGATTTAGAGCGTTAGCGCGCATACAGGATGGGCCCCTCTCCCTCATTTTATCCTTTTCTAATGCCTAATATAGCCATAATATATATCATACTACTTGTTACCAATTTCATAATTAAGTTTTTTATTTAGTACGTTTAACTTATCGTTGACAATAAAGTCATATGAGAGTATCTTGAAGTGATGAACACAAATACATATATAAACCTTACCAGGAAATCGAGTCCATCAGAATCCCTCGCTCCGCACGTCGGTGCGCGATAAACTCCGATATTGAGGTCGAGTTCATAAACGAGCATCGTTCCTATTCTACAAACGATCGTTTAAGTCAGCAAGCTACTTCAAGAGCACGTTAGATATTTTGTCTCGTACGTTGGGAGATATGCGCAATTTAAGGCGATCATTACAAGATATTGTGTATGGTGGCGTCGCAAATAGTGCTTTGGTACCCACGCTTAAACATTTACTCGAGAAATTTCACAGAAGCGTCTTTTTCTTGAAATCTTGCTTCCGCCAAATTTGATCTTTAGAAATATTGCTAACAGGAAAACTGCTAAAATAGCCTAATTTTGCACCTTGAAATCCAAAATTTTCTCGGAAGAGGATGGACTTCCTGCTTTAACGACGGCATGGCTGAATGCCCCCCTCCCCTTTTTTTTCCTTTCTCAGAAATCCCGGTTATGCCTTTGGCTGGTCCTACCTAATATAAATGTCTGAGCACACCTATGGCAAGTATTTGCATAAACTGCAGCAGCCAGCTGTCGTGTAAGCCAAGCGTTTTATTTCGACGCGTAGGTATGATTTAATTTCAGATAGCTGAACATCACACTTGATCACTGGCTCAATTACTATTGGATAATATTGTTGACTCACTCTATGTATTTCATCAACATTCTTTTTAATTTACGTCCGTAAATGCAACGAACTTGCACCGTTGCCTGACGTTGAATTTAGACTAGACTACTTAACGCTAGCTTTCCAACTTTTTTTTACATGGCATCATTTGCTGGATTGTCAATGGCTCTCGCGTCTTTTAAATCTTCAAATAAATACTAGGCGAGCTGACTTTTAGCCGTTGCCGAGCTCGTTTACAGCAGAACTGCCAAAATCAATATATAATACAGTCACGAAATATGTTGCCATTTTATCTTCGAAAAAATTATAGTTCTACAAAACGTACTTTAACGACTTTAAGGCATCTTAGTTACAATGAAAATTTATAAAAAAAATATTACAGTTAAAAAAGTATTATTATTAAAAATCCCTACCACAAAACAATTTTTATTCCTTTACAAGAAAAAGTATGCGCCTAATAGTGAATATTTTTTTAAAATTTTAATACTACAAAAACAATGTTTGAGATATTCAAATGGTTGAATTAGGGTTTGGTTTAAGTGGGTGTTTAGTTAACTATTGACAACACAGTGTTTTCTGTTGAACAAAGCAAACTCTACAATCTGTCCAATTTATTTTGGAGACCTAATTGCCAATACTTTAGAAAATTAAAAAAATAATAATAACTGAAATGAATGGAGAATTGTTTCATGTAAACCTTAAAGTAATTATGTATAGTGTTCGTAAAAAGGTTTTGCAAACGTATTAAAAACAAGATTTTCTTTCCAGAGTTTGAAGCCAAGTCACTTGATTTTGACGGTTAATATTGACACTCAGATATCCGCTTTCTGCCGAACTGATTCTGTTTGATACATATTGCCTGACGTGTCCATTACTGATAAGTCTGGTGTCTATTTCGTCCTCAGGAAAAGAGTAACTGGAAAACGTTATTATTCCGAATTTCTCGCATGTTGGTAAACTTTTTTGTTTCAACTTTTATCCAGCAGAAATAAAAAAAGGTCTACAACCATGTTTTTTTTTTGTACGAGCACGGATGAAACTCATATTCGGCTTCTGTCAAATTTTTCGCCAAGTTCATACAATACAGTAATCTCTATAGTAACCGTTGTGACATCGCTGTCATACCGTGCAATAAAAAATTTGTAATGTGTTATTAGAGTTGCATGCAGAAAACTATATTTTTTATTAGTATCTCAGAGTATTGCAGTGTAATACAGGCCTAGAATTTGCGAGGTTAAGTTTTTCCCTTGCATGAACTTTGTTCTGCGCGAAATTTGTAGTGTTTTATGCAATAGGGTGTTTGGTGCCAAGCCAATTGCAGATAGAACGCTGAAAAGTACTTCTGTTGGAAGTAAAGTAAATTACACAATAAAAACACTTTCGTTGCCACAACAAAGTTTTGCTTGAATACGAACCACTACAAAGTAACTTTGCTGTAAAGGTATTTAGATTGCGGTAAAGAAATCTTGCCTTACAGCGAAAAAAACCGTGGAAAATTTGTGTTTTTAGTCACATTTTGTCTTAAAACATTTTTGTTTTAACTTTCTTTGTAGCAAAGATAATAGTTTTTGTCAATATAAATCTTGTGTTAAAAATATTACAACTATCTTCACCACAAAGATATGAAATAAATTATCTTAACAGTAAAATAATTTCTGTTACTTTTAAACAAAAATTTTCTTTGCAGCAAAGTATCTTTGCAGTAGCTTGTATTTAAACACTTTAATCTCGCAACGTAAGTGTATTTAGTGTATATAACAATTTACATATCGTAGAAACAATCCATCTTATTGCTGTCCATATATTTATTGTTGTGTTTGGTTATCTATACAAATACTTTGGCTGCGTTCCAATTGGCACTTTTATTTGCAAATAGGTCACGTGATCCACTTTAGTTCACTGAAATTATGGTTTTAAAATGTAACGAAGCTTGATAAATACCAGTGTTCTATTTTAACTATATGAAATTATTAATTACTGAATTACCAATCAAAAGAAGACCTTTGATCCAACTATTGAAATTTCTCGAATACGTTTGTATTGAAAGATTGAAAATAACTCACACATATCATTGACAAACGCTACACCATGATTACTGATCGCACGACGCCATTGTACGCCGTTGTTTCGCAGCCTGCGTAAATCGTACATAAAAAGTCAGGCTGGCAAACCGCCATAATGTTAGTCCAGCAGACGCCGGGCAGTTGGTTTCAAGTGACGTTAAATCACATAGCCAGAGCATCAGAATTTATGTTCATGGAGCAAGGTGATAGAAAATCGCCATAAAATAAAAATGAGATCCATACAGAACAACGAGGAAGGGGAAGAAGACTTGCGTGTTCTTATTATTTAGAAGGAATCACGGTGTATTTTTCTTACATTTTATTGTGGGGTCGGTCCCCGGATTTTCGCATGTGGGAATCGTGCCGGACGATGCCGCTGGTCGGCGGTTTTTTTCGGGGATCTCCCGTTTCCCTCGCCCTTTCATTCCGGCACCGCTCCATACTCTCCTCATGTCACCCCTCACCAGCGCTAAAGATCTCGATGTTGAGCGCTGACCAAAATTTCTCACTCATTCACTTACATTTCAGCGACAAATTAAATAAGATAAGATGTAAATGAGAAGTGATTTATCTGTACAAACCATATACTACTAAAAGAACTAAGTATACAAGCCTCCTGCAAACACCTTACGGTGTGCAGTAGAAGACCTTTCGTAAGGCTTTTAATGAAACTACAAATTTATTTTCTTTTATGATTTCTTTTACAGTCAGTGACGTTAATTTTATTTTCGAGTCGTCGTTGCTATATTGAATCGAACATTGCTGTATAAAGTGCAGTTGCCGTGTCTAGGAAATAAAACTTTGTTTTTCGCCCACAATTCAGTCGCTGTAGTGTTTGTGATAAAGTTGCACACTATAAAGCAGTGGCGGCTCGAGGGTTGTTGCCAGGGAGGTCACAAGATGCCGAGAACTGTACACACCTGTGAACACACCGCCGAGTACCAACGACCATGAAATGGAGGGTTCAGAGCACAACTATACCAAGTCCATTAATTTTAGTAAAGAGAAACACAAGCTTTAAGTGTTTTGGGAATAAAAGATTCCAGGGGACAAAAACTGATAATGTATAATGTCACAATTATATACGAGGTATAGAGTTAAATACGGATCATTACATCTCCAACATGCATTGTACACATAACGAGAAAGTTACTGAAAAAGGACTTGGTCTACTGGTGCTCTAAACCATCCAAATATCTACTGGCTATTTATTGTGTTGTGACCAGTCAGTAATAAGCTGCACCCACATACCAGCGTATCAGTGATTGTAGCGTCAACTACCGCACAACCATTTACAGTTCTCAGCAACTTGTGCCCTCCCTGGCAACAACCCTCGAGCCGCCACTGCTATATATGCGTTTTCAGTTGCGCGGTCGATGAGTCTAGCAAACAATTTTTGGTGCGGTTTTCTGCGTAGTTGCAGGACTGTGTTAATGAGTATTGCTTGCAAGGTGAGCTGAATGGTCAACTTTGTATTTTTTTTTTTTGTCTCTCATTCATGGCCGTTTTACGTCACGATGACTACAGTACCAGATCAGGCCTTCTGATTTCTCAAAACAAGGCCTAAACGGCATGTATTATATGGTTGCCAACTCTCCCGTTTTGTACGCGATTTTCCCGTATTCAGAAGTATATGAACCCGTATTGGCATTAAAAGGGACCGCAATTATTTTAAAATCCAAAATGAATAAGAACTTTCGAGTCACGCTGAATTATGAGTTTAACTATGAGGAATATTTTGTTAAAATTTAGAATGATGAAAATCTACTACTTGACGCAAAAAAAAAATTCTAAATATGACTCTTACACATGCAAATAATATGTAATGACTTTACCTATATGTTTAGAAATTATGCCAAAATATTTTTTGATACTGAATTTTCCACGCTTACAAAAGTATTAGAGTATATTTACGTAACAGTAATATAAAAAAACACGACTCACAGGATACTAAATTTCGAATTGATCAGACCAGTTGCGCACATCCCTTCAATAACTAGAAAAGAACTGATGATCTTCAAACGGCTGAACAGAATTTTTTTTTACCATAACTAAGAGCACTCTCGATCAACTCACCTTAAAAAAACCAAATCAAATTAGGTTCATCCGTCTAGGAGCTACTATGAAACAGACAGACACGGATACACACGTTAAACTTATAACACCCCTCTTTTTGCGTCGGGGGTAAACATGAATTTGTTTGACGATAATTTTCCTGTATCACTTCAGTAAAGATCAAGTGTTGTGTGTCGAGTTGCCGGAAATGTCCCTTACGTAAATCGAAAAATGTTGGCAACCCTACACGTTGACGACTTAACTGACTTTCTCGTCATTTTTGCAAGACCATTTTAGAGAGTTTATGCGTGTTGTTATAACGTATAGTGCACTGTGCAAAAGCTATAAATGATGTAGGCCCTTCCGAAAATGTTACTATAAACATGGAAATTTGCCATCGCGTGAAGTTTTTCCCTTCAGATTTTTGATCTTGGCTTCATACTGGAAATCTTCCATGTTTTCGACGTAAATATTTATATGCAAATCCCGTATGTGTTGGTTGCAGTACAGCTGCTGAACGTTTGTTTCTTTGTTCTTAACGCAGTAGATGCTGTCTTGTAAGGGTGGTTGATTTACAGTCAGTGAGCACTTGTGAAATTCTGTCTAAATTTAATCTTTTCATTTAGTCTGAACAACAGTGTCATGAATAAATATCTGCATTGCCATAAAAAAAATTACTGTCATTTGTACAGCAAACAATTTTATCAGCAATGTGAGCTTTTCATTTGCATGAAATTTTGGCTGCTTGTTATTAACTTATCTCCGTGGCCAAAACTATTTACTGTAAAAATTACTTTATAAACTTTTTACCTGAAAATAACTTAGAAGGTTATGCAAACTAGAAAAATACAATACGAAAATACGATAAGTACTCTTGAAATAGATTGTTGCAGCTGTGTCAGTTTATTTGTTTATCAAAATATATCAAATCAACAGTTTTAATTTTAAGGATACAATTTTATTTAATTAAATATAAATATATTTCTTTACATAATTTTTGCTAATATTGTAAGTTCACTTGTTAGGTACAGGACAAAATGTTTTAAATGTTAATCACAAATTTATTCACTAACCATTAACTATTAGCCCAGAGAAACCTACGATAGGTTTAGAGAAAATTCCGTCATCTCAGCAGGGGTTCAAACCCACGTCGCCTGGTTGGCGTCTGGACCTTTTAACTCACACGCCCGCCTGGTGAGACGTAAATCAAAAACGTTTTATGGGCCATCAAATATACAAGGAAGTTTCGCTCCGACTTTAATTTCCTTGGCACCGTGAAGGTGTTCCTCGCTGCCTTCTCGAGTGGCGATATGTAAACAGCAATGCTTGGCTTCTGCGCAGGGTCTTTTAGCCAGGCCTACCAACCTACATCCGAGCGAAGTCTCAACACTCTATTGCGTGTTGCTTGAACTAGTTTTTCAGTATGGTGACCAGTTTGTAGGTTTCTGTAGTGTTTCAGCGTTTCTGACAGTTTTGTTTATAAGTTTCGATAAAAACGTTGAGTTGGAATTTCTCACAATAATAAGTTTCGCTGAAGATGTTGAGTTATAATTTCGTCAGTAACACTTGGGAAGTCAGTAATGTGATGAAGGTCTATCCCCAGGGGCTCAAATTTTGTCGTGACAGCAAACAACTTTCCAAATAAAGAATACAAAATTTAATTCGTTAAGAACACACGTTTCGTTAGGAATAGGGGCACTTTTCAGGTTGCCAGACTATATCTAAACTAAAATGGTGAACCATTTGTTCACTTGAAATTCAGGAATTAATAAAAGCCTATTTTTGCGCAATTGTGGTGTGTAGTTGTAGCCCAATAGATGCATGCTTAGATGTTTTAAAGATACTACTTACCGTTACAAAAATAAAGACTAGGTACGCCTTTATAATGCTCACTGTTCCGCTGAATTGCTATCTTTTGAAGTTCAGAGCAGCATACTACATGACTGCAAGAAAGTTTGTCTATTGCTTTCTGCGTAAATGACGTAGGCTAAACTGACCGAATATAGTGATAGGCCCCTATACCTTAACGTCGTGATAAAACCACTTTGCGGGCTGCACAAGATTAGACTGAGTCTATACACCGAGTTCAATAAGTGACTAAAATATGAAATATAAGATCACAGTTAAATTGTTTAACGTATTTCTGTCACTGAAGTTCGAAGCCTTAGTATCGTGAAATAGGGTATGTTTATTACTCTATAAAACGTTTTGTCGCCGCACGACTTTCGCTTATGGTGTTCCCGTCCATCTCTGTCTCAACCAACGCTCTATGGTCTCAGGTAGAACTGACTATTTAACTTGGATGTAAACTTGTAATTCTAATACGTCAGTGCTTACGTGACAATGGATTTTTGTCAACGTAGTTAACTACTACACGCATCGTACTTTCGACTCTACTTTTTTCTTCATGTCGCGTCTTTGCCAGTAGAAAGCCACGTGTACGTAAACCAGTGCAATGGCTTGTCCATGAATAGAGTTGGTAAGTTAGGCGCCCATTCAGGCAACCGGAACGGTGTGCAGAGCTTCAGTCGGTAGACGTTTATTCTAAATCTGTTCAATGTGCGTGTTTGTACGTTAGACGTGTGTGCCCATTGAAGGTTCTCCATTTATCCCTAAAGATTATTTTCTTGCGGCCGAATGTGGCGAAAACTAATGTTTTGTGTTACTAGGAAAGATAAGTGTGAAATCTTAAAAAAGACACAGGCGTGCACAATATATTTTTGTCTTTCATACTTATATCATAAAATGACAGGGCCATCACTAAATGTCTCACACAGGCGAGTTGCCGGCCAGAAGACTGCACGCCAGATGCGTGACTTGCGTCCAAGGGGCTAGGGCGGGGCGTGATGTGCGAACTGTGTCGTCCAGGCGTCACCCAGTCGGCCACCTTTATATAGGGTGTATTAGTACAGTGGTTACAAACTTACAGAAGAGATAGAGTACACCCAGACGATAGGAAACCACATAGCAATGTATGGTCGGAAACACTTTCCTGCGACACGAAAACACATGAAAGAAAGGACACCAACAAGAGGAGTAAATATGTTCATTCATCCTAATACAGCACAAATGCTGGGAAGTCTTTGGCTGGTGATGACGGTCAATATCTCTGTATATTCTTTTTTTTCTTAAACATGTTTTCTCCTCTTGTTCGTGTCCTTTCTTTCTTGTGTTTTGTGTCGTCATTATCGCTCCAGGAAAGCGTTTCCGACCATGCATCGCCATGTGATTTCCCATCGTCTGGCTGTACTCTGTCTCTCTCGATAGCTTGTAACTGATGTACTGATACACCCGCAGAAGTGTGTTTGTAGGCTTACGTTGCCACTGTCATAGCTGTCTTGTCTTCCGGGTTGTAGCACCAACCCCCAGGGGGCGGTGGCTGGAGTCGCGTGTGGTTGGTTGCAGGAGGCGACGTTGCGCCGACGGAGTTGTTCGTCGTGCGTTTCACATCTGTTACCTGCCAGCCACGGAATGGTACGGTGACTCGCGAAGAGGCAGCCTGGGTATTTACTCTACGCGTTAATACCTCATCAGGGAGAGGCGGTAACGCAAAGCTCAAACACCAAATGGAGGGAAATTTCCTGTTTGAAGACACTTTTAAAACGTGTGTTTCTCAGGGTGGTAATTCGTACCCAAACACTACTTGGGAGTAGGTTACAGTAGTGGGTCTTACGAAAGCTTCTAAGATTGGTGGCCGTGTTCGTGAAGTTGTTGAAAGTCGGCGAAGACGGGGATAATTTGGTTTATGAATGTTCTGTTTTTAGTGTTCAGTGTATGTGGCATTGGAGACGAGCGGCGTTTTATTTCTGGACTTGTAATATGACAAGTGTGTCTGCCTTGGTATACATTATCACGATAAAATTTATATTTTATTTCTTCGCTATTAAAATATTTATTTTGAATATTTCCTATCCGTTGAAGTCTTTTTAATAATATTTCTCGTATGAAACTCTTGACACAATAGAGATTTGAAAACTTTGTCGTATAGCACACTTTAATTTAATATATGTTACACAAGCTCATTATACATTTACCGTTTTAGCAATAAAACATCACTTTTGATGCGTAGCATGATAGTCACTAATCCTACGAAAATGTGAATTCTGGTCTTACTAACACGCATCGTTTATCGGAAATATGTTTTACCAGCAAATAGCTAATACTTATGGTGATCCAGTACAATTAGTTGGTTTTAAAATACATGAGTGTTTTCGTTCTACAAGCATACTGGTTATTTCAGGAATTCTTGTGAATATGACGAATGGAGAGGATGGATGCTGTTAGGAGCTTGTAGCATATTTCATGGTAATCCGCGCTAGTTTTCCCTCCGTTACCACGTGGTTGCTGAGTTTTAATACACGCTTTGCGTTACAGTATACTTTTTTAGGCCACAGTGTAAATCTTTTTAGACTTGCATGGTGAATCAGTCCTTACTGAATGCCACAGGAATCACGTAGACCACAGACGGCTGGTGTCAGTGGTGGTGAACTCGCGCAAGGTGTGGCGGGTTCGAAGAGGTGAGAGTAGATGCCTCGTGGACGATGGTTGCAAGGTCACCGGAGAGAGGGCGGCGGGCGAGGGTTCACGTCGTCGCACGTCCTGGCGTTTCCCCTAGGGCCGACGGACGGCGTCATCATTCTCGCGGGGGAGGGTGGGGTCTAGTCGGGGCGCGGCCTTCGTCGGCATGCGGGTCAGCGAGTCCGTGGATGGCACTGTCTCCGCCCATCAGCTTCAGAGACACACACACATACACATACGCACCATTGACCCCACCTCCTCCCCCGCAGACAATCGTGACTAGGTAGAGTCCCCAGTCGGATCTGCTCCCTTTGTTAGTCCCAGCATGACGGGGACTTGGGGTGGTTCCTCCTCCTTTTGGGAACAGTTACCTGGTGTTTATCCAGTCATTTGTTGTCGTGCTCACGTCGGGCGTAAAACAAGTCCGAAGTGCGGCGCGCCGTCCCCTCTACATCCCTCTACAACACCGGCTTGTTTATGGCGCCCCCTCCTCCCCCTCGGGTGTTACAGCACGCGCGAGCCTGCGGCAAAATGACTGAATCGCGCCTCCAGGCGAGTGCTGTCCACCCTTGGGGACTGCCCCCCTTCCCTTCCGCTACTTCTTCGTCTCCGGCGTTTTAAGAATTCATGTCATCGACGCTCGGGCCACGTCCCACGGTTGTAAAACTGGTGATGAGAAGGCTGCGCGGGGGTGGGGGCGGGTGCCATAAAGGGCTGGCGCTGGGATGAGTTCGTGTAATCAGGGGTATTGTATCAGTGTGGCAACGAGACGAAGAAGTAACAAAAAAAAAGGAATGAGTTTTTTCTTCTACAGTTTCTTCCTTCGTCTGTTATTTCGGGGGGTGCCTGGAATATAAAATACTGCCTTACACTACATTGCAGGCGCAGGCTTGTTAGTTACGCAATCCCTCCACAAGATACCTAGATGTGTATCCCGACGTTGTTTCAGCTTAATAATCGTTTTATTTCTCGTCCTTTGTTTACGAGCGGTCGTTTACGCTCGTAACCTTGAACTGAAATATTCTCCTATAGTACATATACTGTTGTTCAAATACAGTGTTTACTGCCCGTTAGGTATGTGAGGTGCCGTTCTCTTTCTACAGATTTGAACTTAAATATTTTTAATTCTTCGTATTTGCAAGGAATAGCTGGCATCCGTACGGTAGCAACATTTTTAATCGCCAACTTTTAATTTTATAACTACGTAGTCGTTGATTGTCCTGCAGCAAACCGACAGATCACGATAGTTAAACTTTTCGACACTCGAGTTTTCTAACGAACGCTGTTGTAAGAGTTAGTGGACCTTATGTGCATGAGCCGTGTTGCAGCGTGGTGCGGAATGTATTTTTTCATGTATAACTATTAGTCTAAAAATTTGAATAACGTGTTTATCTGCGGATAAAAGACACACTTCAAACTGCATCCCTGTTGTTTTAAAAATGTCGTCCGATAGCAAAAAAAAAAAAAAAAAAAAACTATTTTTCCAAGCTCTGCAATAGTGCTAAAAGTGACTTTTACACGTTGATGTAGCTGAGAAAATACCAACCGTAATCGTAAAACAAAAATCACAGAAACTTGCATTGGACTAGACCACATACTTCCCACAAATCAAATACCAGGGTCATAACTTAAAGTCCCATTGTAAAACACATTGTACGAAAACACTGCACGCTAGTTTCATACTTCGCGCCTAGAGGCGATGAGGAGGTGTTTGACGGACGTGTTATATTCGACTGATCGCCTTTCCTGTTTCCGTGCCTTAACTTTAAAAAAAAAGAGCTAAGATTCAGTAGTTCTTATGAAGCTGCCTACCCCCAGAACCCTGGCGGGACTATGGACAGAGATTTACATGTTAAATTATACTCGGTGCGGCTCAGTACCTGCCGAACCTACACATATGCTACCCCTGAATTGCTTGTTCATCTCGGTCCGACCCTCATTGCTGTCGAAATTTTAGTCTGTTTTTTTTAAATACCGTGAAAACTGTAAGCAAATAAGTATTTTCATGTCCAAAACCCCATTTGTATTCCCTTAGCATAATCCTCTTCTCAGCGCAGAAAATGGTTTTTGTCCGAAAACGATTTCACGAAAGATGACTGAATCACCGAATATAATTTAACGTATAAGTCCCTATATTTGGCCACGCCAAGGCTACCAGGTAGACAGCACTCTTAACTACGCGTGATATTTTCTTTGCTGAGACTGATGTTGGATAGCAAACTATGTCGTACGGCGTTTGTTCAGATAGTGTATGCGAGATCAGAAACTCAGGCAGTTGTTTCACACACATGCCTTCTTTATACAGTACTTATTTAGGCTGCGGAGGGGAAGTGGTCAGTACGCCGTCAACGAACCAACCACCTCTTCTGCTCGCCGCCACCGAGACACGTCGAACCCACTAGGCCCCTCGGGCGTGACTAATAGTTCAGTTGTCCGCTCTGCATGAAAAGTACTAATTTCGTGTTCTCTCGGCGACTAATTGTCGCGCTGGTCGTGTCGCGTGGTCACGACGTGGAGTTACGAATGCCGGGAGGTCGCTGTTCTAAATGCGTCGCACCTCGAGCTACGGATTCTGTTTTTTGTCCTTGTCGACGGGAGTGTACCTTCCGTCCTCCGCGGTCCTTATTTCTAAATTACACGAAATGGTGGGCCGAGATAACTACAGTTGATGCTGCGAAGATCCGACAACCCCATACCCTCTGGGAAGACCTCTCCCCTCGGCGCAGCAAAACAAACGCCAGCATTTCTCATTTCGGAAATAACTGAAACTGGAATTTACTCGCACGGAGAGCGTTCCGGGCGAAAATACTGCGGCGGGGGCAGAGGAAGAAGGGTGGAAGTTTGGTAGGGCGAGTATGAAGGGTGGAGCACCATTCCTCCCCTTGTCGTAAGGCAGGGACCGTTACTGCCTCTCTAACCCCCAGCGCCGCTCGCATTTTCTTTATTTAAAGTGATCATTGCGACAGATAGCGCGCGGGCCGCGACCCACCGGCACCGCTGCTTGGCCGTAAATTACTTCAAGGAACAGTTTGCATTAATGACTGCAGCGGGGCGATTGCGTCATCCCTTCCTCGCAGATTGCGTGAAGGTGCAGGGGACGGGGGAGCAGGACAACCAGGACTCGCTCCCCGCACCCTAAACCCCCTTAAATTCTAGTTTTCTGTACAAACGTGGCGTAAGGGCGGACTCTCATTTTAAAACCACCCATATCTAGCTTCCACCCCTTGCTATAACCTCTTCCCCATGCTTCACCCCCGTCTTCCTCCGAAGCCCTCTGGTGCCTTCCAGCTTTTTGTGTGTGTAACCTCGTTTTCTTTTTCCCGCCTTTTCTCTCTTTTTTTTTTTTTGCCCTCTTAAAGCAGAAAAGGAAAAAAAAAGTTTTACTGTACAAACTATATGTAAAAGGCAGAGTGCAGAAGGGTGAGTGCGGGGTATGGAAGTGAACAGTCTAGGGTGGGGTGTTTTATATATGTGGCAAGATTAGGAATTTTAGGGGGCAGAAGAAGGGAAGATGAAACCAGCAGCGGGAGAGAGCGGGAGGAAGAAAGAAGAAGAAGAAGAAAATTTTCATCTTGCATGTATTTTAATATGAGTCCTGCGCTGCCTTCTCTTGGCCCCTGCCGGCACCCCTTCCAGGAGCAAAGCAGTTAAACTATAAATTTGCAAGGGATTGTGGGAGAGAAGCGCGGGGTGAGGGGAAGTTGCCGCATCGCACCCTTAGGGGGGGGGATAAGGGGCGAGGAGGCCGCCATTGCGCGTTCTTCTACGGCGAAAACAAATCTTCTTTAGCCCACTCTCGGACTAGCGAGATTATCCCCCAGGGGGATTTCCCCCCTTGTCCTCGTATCAGAAAAAGAGGCGTTGTTAGGGGTGCGGTGCTGGGTGGGGGTTGTAGGGAAGGGGTGATCGTACGCGATGACTCCCGCTAACCCCCTCCACGCAGTATCGGCAACATAAAAAAATAAAATGCCGACGGTGTAGTTTAGGGGTAATCCGACGGCGACTAGTGGCGATTACTTGCTGTATCGTCCACGCCACCATTTTGTTTTGCATGCTCCGTCTCGAAAAACCCTACAGATTCTGTAACTGTCTCCTTTCCTATGGCATAAAAGTAGAATGACGTGGCGGTACATCATTATGTGTGTTGTGTGGCATTTTGGCTGTGCGAAGCTCTGGAGATAACGTGAACATTCTGGCCGTAGACCAAATACAACGAAATACTCGCTAAATGTTGGTTCTACCTTCAGGGTGACGAGTAGGATATTTTGCTGAAGCGTAAGGCTAAATGTTCTAAATGTTTTCATACCAGGTGGTGATTTCACCTTTGCAATTTGCCACTGTGTGGTTATACACCTAAAGCTTGTAGACAGACTTCGTTGCAGTGAACGTCGAACCGTATTATGTCCTTATAGATTTCGTGCTAAGATTCTCGTGCCAAGGGCGAATCTCAAAGTATTCCATCTCTTGTTGAACCTCCTCGCCCAACACGCAAAATCTTTTCGCAGTCCAACACAGCGAAATCAGATTTTAAATATGTTGAAACTACTTCCAGTAAGTTAATATATACGACGTGTCTGCAGGCGACTACGAACTAGTTGGAAAATATTAAGGCAGAATAACATAAGGGCGCGGTCTACCTAAATTTGGCTCTTATTAAATTGTTTTGTCTCTCATAGTTTTATGCTCATAAAAATAAAGAATAAAAATTATTTGAATTAAAAAAAAAATGCTGAAACTGAAAATAAAAATTTTAAAAATTCAATAATTTTTTTAAATCCAAATAATTTTTGTTCTTTATTTTTATAAGAATGACATTGTAGCCTGCAATGTCTTTATCCACTGTGATTTTTTTGAGTTTGGTATATCAAATGGTTTTAGTATAGTCGTAGAAACGGAAACATGCAAATTATGACTTTAACAAGCCATTACGTGAAAACTATGACAGATAAAAAAATTTAATAAGATCCAAATTTAGTCACATTTTGTGTCTAAAATAAGAAAAAAAAAATTCTGGTACAAATAAAAAAATGGTGATGAAAATTGCCTTAAATTTCTCGTATTCTCTAACTGAATGCGTGTTATTTCTACCGGTTCCTGTTTGAATCCTCTGCTATGAGGTGCTGGTCTTCAATCCGTACTATTGCGTTCCGTGTCCTTACTGATTAGTCTGTTGTTAGCGTCTCAGACGATATTTTAATCTAACGTAATTTTTAATGCCTAAAATGGTGATTCAGTGTTATTGTTATTATGACCGTTAGCATTCACAATAGTTTGCCAGTCTTTTGTTCCACTCGTATGTAAGATTCATTTTAACGAAGTTGCGTATGTTACGGTGAATTATCATTAGAGGTACGTCAATTTCGCGGATTCATCTGGCAGCAGCCTAGACTTGTCAGTCCTATACACCCACTGGCCACAATCGATTATCTATTGCCTTATAACCGTACAAGTAGGTAGCAAGCGATAGCACTTCGCATTATTTCCTTACTTATTACTGGCTTGCAGTAGTCATACGCGTTTCGTAACAGCCGCCATCAAGTCACACACCTGACAATGAAGTATACATAATTGGCATTCAACCTGACCTGGAATGTATCTGCGAAATTTACGTACCTCTAATTATCATGGTGAAGACTAGGGCCATGAACTTTTCGCGAAAATAATTGTGCCCCAATTTGTTCCAGTGAGTTATTTGCACATCAGCAGTTCCGTTTCGTGGTAATTGGCAGCGTGTCTTTGTGAAGTGACGTCTCTCATTTGACTGTGCCAAGGTTACTGCAACATCACACGTCTGTGATTTGCTGGTAGAACCCAAAGCCACGTGAGAGTTAAATAATCCAATCACTGACCATGAAGCAGAACTGCAGATGTGTACGTAAGGCACTGGAACAAACTGTGGCAAATTTCTTCTCGCGAAAAGTTTATGGCTCTAGTGTTGATTAGAGCCACTCATTTGAGTAAAAAGGATAGTGCATAACTTGTCTGAACGACGCGCTTCTTCATCTCTGCTACATGGCCCTTTATTAGATGCTTTAACTCGCACGCGTCTTGGGGGTTCTACCGCAAATCGCAGATGTAACGTAGGGATAACGTTATTCTGATTGGCATAATCAAATGAGAAATGGCCCTGCGCTGTCAAAAAGCAGAGATGCACGTAAGGCAATGAAACAAGTTGGTACCAAATTCTTTTCACCGAAATCAGTGACTGTTACTGGCGGCGAAAGTTACAAACGACACATATAAACACGATTCTTGGTGGAATATAAACTGTAATTTATAGATAGTACCGGCCGAGAACAATAACAACTTACTCATTGCAAGTATCGTTCAAAGAGCAGAATAACAACTCATTTCAGTCTAGAATTTAAACATCTGAAAAATATAAGGACACTGATTTGTTTCAGTATAAGTTCTTCAGTATATTAAGCTATGTTCATGTTCTATGTTATTTTTTCTTTATTGGCGTGTCCCCATCTGACTTGGTCGAAGATATATTATGGATGGTACGTTACTACTGAACGTTTGTAATCCATTTGCAAATTAACTAAACCATGCCATATAACAGTCTTCCAATCATATAGGCTAAGTAAGACGCAAGAAAGTCTCGCGATTTTCCACTGTTGCTAAGTATATTTTGTTCGGGTCATGTCATGTACATTCAGAAATATAATAGTAAATCCCTAAAATTGAACGAATCTATTAGGATATACAGTATATTGTACGTTTGTATGAATTGTGGCGCAGAAGAGCTACTCATACACTGTGTCGTAATGGTACCATAAAATGCATTCATCTATAATGACTTCAACTGTGAATTCTATATGTCGTATAAACCACCTTCATGTAAGAAATTACTTTCCACAATGGCACCAGAATATGACTCTTTGAAGTAATAACATTCAGTTGTATAATTTACTATTTTTTGACGTGAGTGCTTCTAGCAATAAAATTCCAGTAAGAGTAACAATATTTAGCTGGCCAGAAGCAGAAAATTGAAAGATCTCGAGAATGGCTTTGCAAGTTTTTTTTTCCTATATGAATTTTCAGCTAACATAGCGTATTCGGAATTTTGAATTACATTCGTTCGATATAAATGGTATTCGCATGACAGTTCCATAATAATTGTCTTAGGACCTACTGGAAGCATGTTTTATTCTTCATTTCTTGATTTGGTATTCAAATAGGGTCAATATAATAAGCGTAGAAATTCGACACCAGTGTAGAAGAAGCAGGTACATTTACTGCTGCACAAAATAACTTGCATTGCCCGATGCTTTTGTTGAAAAACGATAATCCGTCAGCAGCATATTTAATGGGGTAAAAATTAATGGTTTTCAAATTCGCGCGTAAAGACGAAGCAGACGCGTTTTGTGATGAAATAGGAAGAGCCGATTCCCGCTGACTTTAAAAGCTGCTCGTGAATTTTACAATACCGCACGAATAATTTATGTACACTTCGGAAGACTTTATGAGGGAAGTCTGGCTGTCGGACATTTCTAACTGAGGCATTGGTTCGTGTTTTAAATCACGCAGACACTTGGTGCATCTTGGCTCACGTGAAGTGAGATGATTGTGCTTAGATTACATACCGGGAACTGCGATAGACAAGAAAGTTGTGACGATCGCGCATAAATCATACCAGGTTAGCGAGAGTTCACCTCTTACTGTCCATATCGCAGATGCCACAATAAACGTGAATTACCGAGACATGTGATATTGGTGACCTCCTCTACCATTACTTAAAATGACGCTAGTAAAAATACAAATACGAATATCCATAAAGCCGGCTGCTAATATGAACGGTTAGCCAGAGTCGTATAAATTTATCGAAGAAACCACTTGGTAAATCTTAAAAATTATTATTTTTTAAAAATTACTTCCACCTTTTCGTATTTTATTTTCATATTTTGTCTGCGTTTCGCCGGGGTTTCATTTCGTATCTCGTTTACAACCTTACTCATGACTAGAGACCTGTGGACCGCGGTGGCTGAGTGGTCAGACCACTCGCCTCCCACCAAGGCCATCCGAGTTCGATCCCGGCGGGGAATCGTGCCGGACGATGTCGCTGGCCGACGGGTTTTCTCGGGGATCTCCTGTTTCCCCCGACATTTTCAAGCCGGCGCTTTTCCATTGTAAGGAACCCAGCGAGGTGGCGCACCCGTAAAGCGCTGGACTTGCGTTCGGGAGGACCCGGGTTCGATACCCGGCTTCGGCCATCCTGATTTCGGTTTTCCATGGTTTCCCGAAATCACTGCAGGCAAATGCTGGGACGGTTCCTTAACAAAGGCCATGGCGACTCCTCTCCCAGCTCCAGCCGTTGTACCACGTTGTGTTACCGTCTCTAATGACTATAAATGGTGAAATTTCGCGAATTCAATGACTTGCAAGTTAGAAACAAATATCCTACGCATACTCAAGCCCTGTCTATTCGTTCATTGTCTGATGTTCCACTGAGTAGCAGCTAGTTGAAAAATGGTAGGGACATGAGTATACATAGGATATTTGATTCTAACATACAGATCATTGAACTCGCGAAATTTCACCATCTCTACTAATGACCTCACTGACGACGAGACGTAAAGCCCATATACCTTACATCCATTGTAAGGCCTCATTTCATGACATCCTTCGGGGTGCGCAGGTTGCCTATGGGCTCCCACTCACAAAATCTGCATTCGTGGTGGATATCCTGGCCCTCAGGTATCCTCCTCTATTTTTTACTAGAGACCTGTAAATTTCACTTTATTATCTGACAGCAGAGTAGACTCCAAGTAAGTGTGTGTTCATCTGATTGCTGCTGTTGGCCAGCAGTTTGTGTGGCACTCCTGAATGACTATTTCAACCAGTGATATAAGGTCAACTGTACAATGCTCACTTACATGTACTGCCGGCACACAAATATACGAAGACCAGGAGTCAATAACACCATGGGGTATGTTCGAGTGGGTACAGTTCAGTGGTATATGTGTAGCTGAATAATAACACGATATTTCCATGTCTAGAGACCGGAAAACTTCACGGGTTCACTGATCTCTGTGCTAGCCTCCAAGAATGTCTGCGTCCTCAAGCAAACAACTGCTCATTGGCTGCTCTCTGACACAGTGATACCACATGATTTAGTTGCCACCATTTGGTTCATTGTCCTCCAGGAAGTGTCAAATACGTCAAGAGCCATTTGTGGAATGGACACAAATTTACAGATGTTTGAAATCTAGCTTGCGCCCAAAAGAAAACGCGAAAATTTCAGTTCCCTATCTATGTCTATTCTTATGATTGATTGTGCTACTAGAGTCTGCTGTATACTCTTGTGTCATAGTTGTTAGCAACTGTCATTATAATATAATGCCCAATTGTATTACTGCAATTTAAGGAAATATCAAAAACTCCCTGAAATAACGTCGAGAAAACTATCACGTGCTCTTTGCTCAGATGTACTAGCAGGTAGCTGGAATTAAGTCACTTCTTACTGAGCGTGAGCTAAATTAACCTTGTAAGCATACAAGCACATAATTTTTTTTAATAGCATAGTTTCCTCAGGGTAGTGTCTGGTTTGTATCGTGGACGTTTGGGATAAAAAAGAATTGTGACCTCTTCTGAGTTGGTTAAACTTTTCAGCTTGTAAAATTACAATTTATATAATTACCGGTTTAATAGATTTTTCGTTGTTACTTAAAATAGATGTTTTACTGAATACGCGTACAAAAATCAAGCCAAAATCGGAAGGAAATTACTGAGATAGCTATCGTGAATTGCATTTCTAAAATGTATATTTAAAAATTAATAGATATGCTTTGCGGCAGTTTGTAGGTTTCTACATTTACCTACAATTTAGTAGAATTGAAAACTATTACAGTATTTTTAGTTAAACTTTTTCTTCAGTTCCTAGCAGTTAATTATTTTTGTAACTACGGAACAGGAAAAATTGTGTTTTACCTTGTATTATGATACATTTTATGTAGGTAAATCCTTCTTTTCCGGAAATGACTTTGCGTGTGACCTCTGCATACCTAATAATGTATGTCAAATATAAAGATAATGCACATTTTTCTATCAAACACTTGCAAACCGCTCGTTTTTTATGCGTAGACGTTGCCAACGACTTCGATGGATGATTACTTAAGAGAAGGTGATCCTTCCTAGTTTTTTATTTTCAAACGTCGTATGTTCTTTAAATTTCTAAATAAGCGGGACGACCTTAGTTATTACGTTCTGATTGTGGTATGATATATACATACAGAACCATACGTTCATAATTTATTTAGAGTTTGATGAGTGTTTCTTGGCCTTAGAAGTGAGGAGATAAATTTTTTCGTCAATATTAAATGATTCATCGGATATAGGAATAACTTATCTAATTTTCATTTTCCGTTACCCATGTTCTTGCTGTAGCAAACTTGTTTTGTATGTTTTTTTTAATATTCGCCGAATAAAGTTTAACTCTCAATTTGTACTTTCACCGCGCACGAAATATTAGTGTAAAGTACAGCATGAACAACGTTGAAGGATTTTCGAATTTTTTTTCAGGTCTTCAAATTAGTACGTTAGCTATGTACCTGTTCTTAGAAAATCTAATAGTGTTCTTATTGAGTTGTTGCGTTTTTTTGCGATTGTCTGTGTTTGACACTACATGGAAAGTATCTTGAAACGGAGCACTTGGCTTGAATGGATCTCGAAAAGCTCGAGGAAGATTTGAATTCCAAGCAAGCAAAGGAACTGGTTGTATTTGTGTAGTCATAATATTTAAAAGGTTTTATCACGACGTGTTTCTTAAATGTCCGGCTCGACGGGTAGGTTCATTCAAAATACGGGTTTTCACTGCCCTTTTGGGGGTTATTTATTGGGTGCGGGTTCGTGCAGGATCATTTGGATATGTTATCCGTGAAAAGATCGGTATCGGCAGGAAAACAAGTTTCTGTCAGTTTACAGCCATTTCTTCTTACTTTTAAACAGCTTTATGTATTTTAACGTTGCATGTTAAACCACTCTCTCCAATTCTCAACTTGTACTAACTTAACGTTCCTACTTTATCTAGTATTCATTGTATTACTAACTGAACTTCTCTCATTATGGGCAGTAAGTTAAGCTCTTGAAAGATACACGGTTATAACGGGTTTAATATTTCTAATAGAGCCTAGTTTCTTCTCAAATATTTGGCTGAATACTTTGCTGTGAAACTTAAGATTTTACGCAAGTACGATTTTAAATTTCCGAACACTTTGAGGAACATTATTGTGAATCGGTACTTAAACAGGAACGTAATAAATTAACTCTATAAAATGTGGGTCTAATAAAAATTAAGTTTCACTTTGCTGTAAGATTTCAGACCTACACTAATTTAACTCAGGTTGATTCGTCATTAATTAAATTTTCTGATTGCGAGTTAAAATTCCGAAATCTGCAATACTCTGGGAATACTTTATTTACTACTGGTAGTTGTTGAAATGAAGGAATCCAGAGGTAGAATTAGTAGGCCGGAAGTATAGGTTTCAGGGATTATGTGTTTTACTTATTTTTGATACGCGTAATTTCTGCAAGCGAATTTGTATATATGAACAAAACTTGAGTTATGACAATAAAGAATAACTAATCGTTTTAGGGGTCGAAGTATCTCTCAGGAATATGTAGTGTCCGTGCCGTGTCTTTAAGATTACTTTGTTACTATAGGTTTTCAGCGTGTATCAGTATTTTGTAAACTTTGATAGCAGAGCTTTTATGCCTTCATTATTTGTTTAGTTATTATTTTTAACTTCTAACTTCCGTGTACCATGCGTTTACAGTAAACGGCAGATTTATTACACACCAAAATGAAACTTAACCATAATAAACGACGTAGGCTACATACGTGTCTTTACGGGCGTTAACAACTGGTCGCCTTTTACGCTGGCTCGTCGACCGACTTGACTACGGAAATTTCGTATAGCGACATATGTCTTTACAACTGTAATTTGTACGATAATCACATTTATGTTTATAGTAGAGGAAGTGAGTGATACGACTTCACTACAGGCATTAGCATAGAATTATTTACTGTACGGAATTAGTTTACAGTGTGTGGGTGGAATGCAAAAGGTACACCTACAGCGTCTTCGACGAGTCCTCAACGTCTAAACGCGAATTAGTTGGCACGTAAGGTCGCAACAATAATCCACTTAGATTTATTATTTGAACAAGTATGAAGAAAACCTGGTACTCCCTCCGTACTTTTTTGTTGAGTTGTTGGGGTTTTCGCAACGGCTATAGCTCTCGCCTCCCACTAAGGTGATCGCGGGGGTTCCCGAGGGATCGATCCCCGGTTTTTGACGGACATTTTCATTGCCCGGTCTTTTTTTTTTTTTTTCGGGGTATTCGCATTTACACTCCGTCGCTTCAGTATTGTAAGGCTTCAGATTATATCATTTTTGTCAGAGCTCGGTAGACGCATACGGGTGTCCAGTTCAGATATGTACTGGAGGTGTGACACCCTGCCCTCGGTTACAATTCCTATGTGATATTCATTTTTTTTCTTGTATCGTTCTCGATAAGAAAGGACCTGGTTACACCACGTATTCTCTGCGTTGCTACAATGTCTTCGCCGCTGGGCTCCTGCTACCTTGAACGTGATCAAAAGTCGGCGCTGGCTCGGGCGGCAAATGTGCAGCCCAAACAAGCCCGAGTCGACCGGAGGGTGGCAAGCTCATGATGAGATCACTCGGTTAGTTACCTCCGGTTAGTTAACTCAGCCCTTTCTTTCGGGGTGGCGGTGGGGCAGCCCCTGGAAGCGTGAAAGGGGTAGGCAACCAAGGAACACGAAGCCACGGTGTCAGCGTTTAGACTCTGGAGATGTAGGCGGTGGTGGAGGGGAAGTGTACATCCTCTTCGTGCGCATTGTTGTTCGTACGACTTCTTCACCGATATGTTGAGAGGCGTCGCCTAGTCTAAAATCAGCGGAGAAACGTTGTCGTGTTTCAAGTTAAGCAGTATTAGACCCGACTATACACCAGATCACGCGGCGATGACATACCTTCAGGAATCAACCAATAACAGTACGTTGCTGTTACTGAAGTTGTGTTACTAGGTAATTAGTTCCGTCACTATAGAACGCTACTAACTAGAGATATACCTGCAACTACCAATCACATGGTCCCACAGACAACTCCAACGTTGCGTGTGGCCACTGCTGAAACACAACCACACTCCGCCACTGGTTGACAATAATTTTCAAATATCTTCGACACGATTGATTTTTACACTGTTCGTACATTTTCGATTTAAAACGACGCATATTCAGCCAAACCTGTATGTCGGTAATACAAAACAACATTTTCCTACTCGTAACTGTAGTCCCAGTTTTGTAATTTTAGCAGCTCCTCTGGTAAATCTGCAGGTGAATGCTGGGATGGTACCTCAACAAAGACCATCGCTGACTCTTGTCCCACTTCCTGTCGTGTTAATTTGAGTGTAACCGTCTCTGCTTACTTTGGTAAATAATGTGAAACTTATTTGATAAACCCGTTGTGTTATAAATATATTACACATAGTCACGAGTGACATCAGGTTCGTCGTTGCAATTTACCCTTTTTAGTGTACTTTATTTGATCTGTTTTTTGGGTTGGAAACAAGTGTATTATTATGTAGTTGCTTCCGTACGGTAAATATATTGAAGCATGAAATATATTGGGCTTTGTCAGATTTAATTTACTCCCTCCGCGTTTACCCTTTTGTTTTACAGATGAAAATACCGGTATCTGCAGCAACATGTCAGCATTTATCTCCTTAATATAGTACAACCACATATGCGCGCATAAGATGAAATATTTAGATTAACGTACTTCTACTGAAACATCGTCCTAGCATCTCATGTTGGTTGGGTTTGGATAGTTACATGGGCAATTGAGTATTTATATCATAATTTAACGTTTTGTAAGGGAATGTTGTTTCCATGGCTGTTATAAATTAGAGGGCATTCTCGGTTTCGCAACGTGATTAAAATTTGACAGTTCTAAGGGTGCCACTTTTAAAATGTTTGAGATATTTCATTCAATGTCTCGACGTGTTTAGTTTTAAATTAATACGAGATACACATTTAACCATGTGTACTGTGCGTTTTGCCTTGCAGTGTGACAGGCATTACGTAATGTTTACAGTAACTGTCCTGCAGCTGTCAACATTTTCTGCTGTTATACGAGGATGGCCGCGGTGGCCGAATGGTCAGACCATTCGCCTCCCAAAGGCGATCCGGGTTCGGTTCCCGGCGGGGTCGGTCCCCGGATTTTCGCACGTGGGAATGTTGCCGGACGATGCCATTGGTCGGCGGATTTTCTCGGGGATCTCCAGTATCCCCCGCCCTTTCATTCCGGCGCTGCTCCATACTCACCTCATGTCACCCTTCACCAGCGCTAAAGAGCTGACCGAACCTCTCTCTCTCTCTCTCTCTCTCTCTCTCTCTCTCTCTCTCTCTCTCTCTCTCTCTCTCTCACTGAAGTTATACGAAACTGAGTATAGGTGGTTCACGTTAAGTGAGGACTTTTGAATACTGTTTTAACGGGAATGATTTATATATTAAGTGTAACATGTACGTTGGTTTGTTTAGTCTTAGTGAGTTAATGAAATCTCTGAAGCGTTTCAGAACTGCTGCATACTCATCTGAGTTTGAGTTTCCTTGGCGTTTTGCGAGATGCGTTCGATCAATATTCTACTTGTCACATACGTCGCACCTTGCATCGATATGGGTTCCGCAAAGTGAGACGTGTATCACGCAGAAACACGTATAGTGATTCTTATCTCTATTCTTTCCTTCTGCGAGACGTCTTTGCTGACCACTACCTTACGTTATAAAGTTTATTACAAAAAATGTCGAGTCTGGTGCTGTCGTCATGCAATCAAGTACGTTGCAAAGCCGAACTTGACACTGAAAAACCGATGGTTATTTTACTTAAGGTACGTCAGTTATTTCGACCAGAAAAAACTGTTTTCTCCTGTCGTAAAAGTTTAAGAAATTGTCGAGGTGTAATAACGTAAACAAATTCACATTACACAGCGAATTAAAAGTACGAATTTTTCGTTAACCCATTAACGGTAAAGCACTGTTTCAAAATATTTTGACAATGAATTGTGTTGCAAGGTCAGTTCGCTTCTTGTTTACATTGTTTATTTTGCACCTTCGTGAGAAAAGTTACGTGCTATTTACAGGTAAAGCATAAATTAAGATTTTGATACAAAAAATGCCTATATGGCGTTGTTCTGTTTGTTTGCAAATTTTCGTGGATAGCCTACTGACACTGGTAGGTAGCTGTTAACAAAATATTCTTATTTTATATGGTTTTTCAATACCGTGCAAACAACAACTATTTGCTTTTGTATCACTTCTTGAATATAAAAAGAATTCAGCCTGGTCGTAGGCAGATCGTACCTTAAATAAAGAGTATATTCCATTGCACTGCGAAATTGCAGTATCCACTATCAATTAACATGTTTTCCTTGTACACTGTGTTTGCCACGTTATACATATTATGTATTTCATTTCTTTATTTACTGCGACATCACACCGAGAAAATGTTTTAGTACATTAAACCATAGCCTATGTAACTGCATTTGGTGAAACAACTATATATAATAACCAACATACTTTAATGGGCTAAAAATTATTTGAGACCCGTTAAATATTAGGTCTGTTGCCTTAACAAGGTGTATATTTAGCTGAAATATACCCTTTTGTTAAGAGAAATAAACATGCTTGCTTGTTTGCCTGTGTACGAACATATATAAAGTTGACTTCCAAACATTTTTCTCTGAGCAGGAAATTCGCGTTTACATGGATGACTGAATTAATGCAATTACCCGTCATTTCTACTTATTTTATGATAATATATTTTTTTAAAATCCTAAACGATAGCAGATATCGAAAAGCTGTTACACAGTTTTGTTAAAAACAGTTTTTACTACGTTGACTAATTTTTTTCAAGACAAATACACAATGGTTTCAGTTAATTGTGTGATTGAGGAAATCCCTCATTAATGAACAAATTAGCGAAGTCTACATTATTCTTTATCTAGGAAAATTATACTACTTCGTAAAAACTATTTTTAACAAAACTGCGCAACTGTTTTACGATATCTACTCTCGTTTACGAATAAAAAAAAATAATTGTCTTAAAAGCAGTAGAAATGATGGAACTTACCGCGAAGGAAAGCAACTCTACAAAAAATTTTACCGGGATCTGTGCAGAATAAGTTTTCTGTGGATAACTTAAAATACTATGATGGTCTTACCCGTGATGAAATCTTGATGGCGCTAGTGTACACGGTGCACTGCAGGACCGGAGTGTAGGGAAGAAGATATAGAGGAGCCATTTGGTTGTGGCAGACGTGTCGGTCTTATTGCCGTAGTTAGTGATCCCCGTGTGTGGATAATGGGGAGGGGGAAGTTGGCCGTGGCTGCGCATGCGCCGTGCCGATCGTCTTCTGTCTCGGCTCTGTACGTCCCCCAGAGGAGCGCTGAGTTTACTGTGTTTTAAATTCTTTCTTCATCCCGATTTATGGATCCTTTTTCAGGTGGCTCCCTAGATCGGCTGAGTTTGTGTGAGGGGCTCAAAATGAAGGAATGCTAAGGGTGCCGCCGACTGGTGCTTGCAATGCAATATCACCTCTACGCGCAAGCCACTGCTGTATTATTTTCTTTTTCCTACAGACTTTTAAGCGGTGACCAACTCATTTTAATCGTGAGAAGTGTGGTTTTAAGTCCAAAGTTGGTTTCTCTCTTTATGTTTTTCGAATGTGGTTGATGTTTTCCTGTATATGGCAGTCTTGAAAAGCCGTTTCTGGCGTTTTGAGAGGCCCAAAAATGGTGATTTTAGAAAGGCCTAAGGGTGCCGAATTTTTATAGAACAACGACATAGTTTGAAGCGTGTGGTAGTTTCAGAGATGTACAAATGCAATGCACGTTAAACGTAAAAAAAAAAAAAAAAAAAAAAAAAAAAAAAAAAAAAAAAAAAAAAAAAAAAAAAAAAAAAAAAAAAAAAAAAAAAAAAAAAAGAGTGATTGCAATTCTCTGCAATTCCTTTCAAGCACTGGCAGGAAGACCTTCCAAGGGAAACGATTTGCACATCGAATTATATTCGGCGGGACTCAGTCATGTTTCACGATGTCGCATTCGGACAAAAGTAGTCTTCTGAATTGAAATGAGAGAAAAATATTACTACAGGAATAAAACCTGGAAGGGGGAGGAGAATGTAAGTGGGTGTTTATGATTGTTTTTTATACTTATTTACTCACATTTTTCATTGTATTGAAACAACCAAACAGACCAAACAGCAATGTGGGTCACGTAGAGATTAACAAAAAGTCAGTGGTTGCATATAGCCTATGTATTTTGGGCAGATACTCAGCCACATCTTATATAATTTTACATGAAATTCTTTACCAGGCCTCTGGGGTAGGCAGCGTCCGTAATATCAACATTTTCGTCTGACAACGCATAAAATAATGTGTGAAGTATAAAGAACATTTACTGAAGGTAAACTAATTAGAGTATTAAGCGCGGTACACACTGTCCATATTTCAGCACATAATTCCGTACGTAATTTAGTACGATTAGCATCGTGACAGTGTGAACGGGGTACTAAGCTTGTTTCAGCCACAATTCCGTACTTTATTTGACGAATATACCTCGTCCGATTTTTCGTCGTATTTTCATCGTGGTACGCGCATGCGCAGTGCACTGTTTCAGCCACCGCGCATGTGAAGTACTAAAGTACGGTTGCCAATATTATATATATATATATATATATATATATATATATATATATATATATATAAAGTTCTTGTTTCATACTAAACACACGACTGTCGGCTTTTCCAAAACCTACATAACACAAGATAGATTCGCGTATTAGGCAATTACAGTTAAACTTTATAGAATATAGGAAGCAACATCACAAATGTATGTACCGAAACTTATTATAGACCAGTGACAGTCTGTACACAATACAGATATTTTGCTACGGAATTCTGTGATTAAACCTCAATCGAAGTTTATTTACATAATTAAGCAAGGCATAGAGTAGAGAATGAAGGATAGTGTGTACCGAGGTTAAGAATAAACTGGCCGTAAAGCCGAACTCTTCTCGTGCAGTGGAAGTTGTCCAGCTCCCAGCAGCCTCATATGTCGTCGATGTGTTCATTGTCTTGTTGAGGATCGACTGCGCCCTGAACCTTATAATATATTCCTATCGTTATTTATTATTGGCTCCGCTGCTGGAAACCAGAAACGTGTTAGGAATGTTGGGATGACGGTTTTAATGGCGACCAGATAGGACGCTCGACGGGATGTACAATTCAGTCGGAAAACGTTGACCAACGTATTACAATAATATGTGGATATCCTTCGACGACTATAATCGTGCACAGACAACATGTGTGGTACCATCAACCATATTTGCGTTTGTATGTAGCGAAACAAGTATGTATTTGAGCCAACTAAATTTTTGCTAGCTGAACAATATAGCCAACGAAGTCTATCAAATGTTGGTTTTGTTGTACTAAATAAATGTCTATTTAACTTGACTAAACCCTCTTGCTAATAAAACAAACCCTGCTAGGCAAATGAAATATTTTGTTTTTTCTACTGTTAACACGCTTGTTTCGCCATATACAACTATATGCACTGTCGACTGTTCGAAATCTTTTTCTCTGCATGGGCGTTAAAAATCTTGGCTTTGTTTTTGCGCTTCCCATCAGTCTCTTATTAGCTCATTACGGCTCGGTAAGAATTTCATTGTAATAGTCAGCATTACAGTTGAAAATTAAATCACATTCTTCCACGATAAGGCCAGTGTAAATAAATTTTACTTCATGTTTAATGTAATAATAACTATGTGCGTTGCCAAAAAATAAAGTTAAACTTTAAGCACGTGTGAATGGAACTGAGGACTTGTTATGCATTTTTCTGCATGTATTTTTGGGAGTTTCTGCTATGAAACCAAAAACTATCCTGTTTAGTAAATTTGCGTTTCAATTTTGACTTGTTAAAAAATATGTGAGAGCCAATATAAATGTTTCAACGTGTTATTATTTCCCCCAGTTTTTGTACGTGACTTTCAAGTGTGTCTGGCGAACGTTGAAATTCGAAATGTTTAATACATACGAGGCGGGGCGACTGTTTCCGATTGTTTTTGTCCCCCTGGTTTGCCGCAGACAGAGCGGAGACTGGACGCGAGGACAACCCACGGTCCCGAGGGTCGAGGCTTCGCCGCATTCCTCGGCATCGCTCTCATAACTCACCTTTTGTTCCTGCGCCTTGTTTATTGGATTCTTCACCAGTTTGCCTGCCTGATGGCCCGCCGAGCCTTCTTAATGCGGACAGTCTGAGGACGAAGAAACTGGCTCCCAGGCTCTCCTAGTTATCGCTGCTGTGGATTATTTCAAAGACGTCTACACCATCTCTCTCTCTCTCACACACACACACACATACACATCTAAACTATTTAAAGCCATATTCCCTGTTTCTACAGTTTTGTAATTTTTTTTAAAGACTAAACTGGAGTGGGTATCGTTTAAAATGTTTTTTTTACCGAGATATGTAATTTTTTTTCAAGACAAAAATTATACAGTTTCGATTAATATGCCATGGGGCCGCGGTGGCCGAAAGGTCAAACCATTCACCACTCACCAAGGCGATACGGGTTCGATTCCCAGCGGGATCTGTCCCCGGATTTTCACATGTAAGAATCGTGCCAGACGATGCCGTTGGGCGGAGGGTTTTCTCGGGGATCTCCCCCTTTCCACCACGCGTATCATTCCGGCACTGCTCCATACTCACCTCTTATCACCCCTCACCAGTGCTGAAAACCCAGATGTTAAGCGCTGACCAAAAATCTCTCACTCACTCTAAATAAGCTAATTGAGTGGCCAATTTGATTCAGTAGTGAAGGTTCTAATAACGCAGTGGTAATATAATTTTTTATTACTTCGCAGAAAAGTGGTTTTCGTACTTAAGTCCAATATCATTTACAAAATAGACAATTACGGAAAATATTTTTTTGCAGTCTTGAAAATCTGGGTCATGTTGCCATTTGGTGAACAAAATGTGCCATTTGGAATTGTAGTAAGTGGCCATGAGGCACATTGCCAGCTGTGCATTTCAGTTATTGCCCATCGCGTCTCATAATTTCCGCCATTCTCAACGCTCTTGGTCCTAAGTTTACTTCTCAACCGCCATTAGACCAGCTCGTTAATGTCAGTGCCATAGAAACGACTTTCCCCTGCGGAAAGGAGGGAGATAATTTGGTTTATTTCAAATAATGGTGGAATAAAGTCTCCATGTGAAAAGTATTTTGCACCAGTTTGCTTCGATGTCGTAACGTGCACTACTGCAGCTTTGCTTCAAGGTCAGTGACTGGATATTTTTAACTCTCAGCATCTTGGGGTGCTACCTGCAAATCACAGACATGCATTGTCGCAGTAACGTTATTTTTATTAGCGCAGTCAAATAGGCGGCGATTCTGCACAAATATATGCGGCCAGTAACAATGAAGCAGAGTTGCAGATGTACACGTAAGGTATTAATACAATTTGATGCAATTTTCTTCTCACCAAAAATCACCGGCTCAACCTATCACTCGTAGTATTTAAGGCCATTATCATTCATTTATTTCAAACAATTCCAAATAACTAGAATATTTTTTAACCAAATGCTTTGAAAAAGTTTGAGACTGTGTACAGTCATACGATACACAATTTTGCTGAGCGTTTTTTTTTTTAATAATGTACCGTTTGCTAGCAAATAATTATTTTGCTTCATTTTGGCTTATTTTGACAACAAATATGTGATATTTCAGGGGAAAAATCTAAAAATTTATTTAGTGCATTGCAACAAAAAAAAATCAGATACAAACGATGATATATAAGTGTTAAAACTGTAAGTATGAATTTTCATGTACGTATTAATTTGCGTTAAAAAAAAAAAAATTTCGAAACCACTGCAAAACTAAAGAACGAGGCCTTAAGAATTACCAATAAAGAAAAGTATATACTGTCGAGCACATCATCTGTAGACTAATGTTAGCAGCTGACTAAGGAAGATACCTAAGTCCCGACTTCATATTAAGGAGGCTGCCTACCCAAGCCGTCAGCGGCATGCAGAGCTTCAGCCAGTAGAAGATTATTCGCAAACGGCTCAATGCGTGTTAGTGATGTCTGCTTAAGGAGCCTCCCTAGATAGGCTGCGTTTGTGTGTGCGAGTCAGGAGTGGTAAGGGTGCCGCTGATCGACGTATGTAATGCATTATCGCCTCTCCGCGCAAGCTACTAACTGGCGTGCAGTGCTTTACTATTATTGTTTTCCTGTGTGACTTTAAGCGGTGACCACATTATTTTATTTATGGCCAGCATAGTTCAAAGTCTACCGCTTGTTTCTATAGTTGTGTTTTTTTTTAATCCGGCCGTTATGTTTCGAGATTCGGCAGTCTGGAGAAGCCATTTCTGGCCATTTTGAGTAGCCCGAAAATGAAGTTTCTAATAAATGTACCGAATTTTTAAAACTATAGCGACGTAGTTTGAAGTGTGTGTTCTTTTCGTTGGTATACAAATATAATGCGCGTTAAATAGTTTCGTCAAATAAAGAATGGTCGCAACTGGCTGCAACGCAATTGAAGAGCAGGCATGAAGGCCCCTTAAGATGGCTGCCGTTATAGACTGAGTTTGTTTGTTTCGGGCACAAAATCAACAAAGCAGAAGGTTGCCGCCGGCCGGCGTGTGTAACGTAGTTTATTTCTACGCGCACGTCACTCAACTACCGTGCAGAGATTTGCTAGTAGGCCTATTCATTTTCCTATGGGACTTTAAGCGGGGACCATATAATTTTATTTGTGAGACGTGTAGTTTAAAGTCCAACGCGTGTTTCTATTTGTGCGTTTTTCGATTATGGTTTCTATATTCCCAGATACGGCAGTCTGAGAAAGTCGGTTTTTAGCCATTTCGGGAGGCCCGAAAATCATATTTAAAATACGCGTACCGAATTTCAAATCTTATAGCGTCATACATTCCAGTATGTGTTCGGTGTGCGTCAAGTAGTATCGACAGAAATTGAATACTCGCAACTCGCTATTAATCTTTAAAACTCTTTTTCTCACGAACGAAAATGAAAATGGCGGTTTTGATTGCCTTTTTTTAGGTATGAATATGTAATGTATTTTATAAATAAATAAATAAATATGTATATATATATATATATATATATATATATATATATATATATATATATATATATAGGCTGTGCAATACACCTCTACGTTTAATATTACGTATAAAATTATATGGTCACCACTGAATGTCTCATAAGAGCACTTTATCATCGCGAAGACTACCCGCCAGTTAAGTGACTTGCACCGAGAGGCTAGGATAAGGCGTGATGCGCTTACTGTATCGCCCTTACTGCTTCTGTATTTACAGAACTCGAACGCGGCCACCTTAAGGGCGCGGTATACAGTAATTTTCATCACCATGTTTTTATTTTTGTATGTTTACCAGATATATTTTCCTTTGTTTTGGACACAAACTGTGACTAAATTTTGCTCTTATGAATTTATTTAATTTCGAACTCACCAAAACAAAGAAAATTCACAATCTATAACGATGTTGTGGGCTATAAGCTCAGCTATGTCAAACCACTAAATAAAATATTTTTGTATTTTTTAAAAAATATCGAATTTTTAAATTTTTTTTTAAATTCTGCATTTTTATTTAAACACAATATGGTTATATTCTTTGTTTTATGTACGTGACATTTTAGCCTGTGACGTCTTTATTCGCTGTGAATTTTTTTCAGTTTGGTATATCAGTTGGTTTTAGTGTAGTCCTTAAAACGGAAACATGCAAATTTTGAATTTAACAAGCCATTACGCGAAAACTATGAGAGATAAAATAATTTCATAAGATAAAAATTTAGTCACATTTTTGTCTAAAATAGTAAAAAAAATAGCTGGTACAAATAAAAATAAAAACACTGTGATAAAAATTGCTGTATATTATTTTTTAAGAACTATTGGGTGTAATCAAATTACGTGTGGTTTTTTCGAACAGTGATCGACGCATGAAAAAAAAAAAGCATTATGTTTGTGGTTATGTTAACACGTATCGCTGCTGGTACTTTCTTTTTCACGTCGTTTTAGCTCAGATATCGTGACGTTTGTGGTCCGTAAATACTTAATGTTGAATTTTAATGCATCGTAAATACTTAACGTTGAATTCTAACACACCCAGAGAAAAAAATGCTGTAGTAAGCGTTTCTTGGCAAATTATTTCATGGTAATCAGAAAATAATTTTGCCGTGATGTCTTTTTTTTTTTTTAAGCAAAATTCTTTTGTTGTCTTCACAAAAAAAAATTGGGCAGGTTCAATACAAGCAGAGAAAGACATCTATGCAGTGGGTTAATATAATGTTCGGGTTTCTCGTGTACGCTTATATGGTGTTCATGGTAAAGTAAACAGTTTCCATGATCACCCTGTCAAGAATAACAATTGTAATGGTATATCTTTACTAGACGCCAGTTTTAAATACGGCGAATTCTATGGGTACTTTGTACTTATTACTCAAAACTGCTGCATTTACACTGATAAGTTGCGGAATGACTGAAACGGAAAATGTAAACTAAAGCTTAAAAGAGTTCATATTACGCTGAAAAGTCTATGCAAGAGAAGTGGCGACAGAGCTTTGTGTTTAAGCGTATAACGAGCACGAGGGACAAATTAACAGGTTTTTAGCGTTAGAGAGCGATTCAGCTAATGCGAGCGAAGTATAAGTGTTCCAGATATTGCTCTAACGTGCTTGTAACAGTTTTGATTGTAGTCGCAAATTGCGACACGCGAAATGGATGATGAACAGTCGTTAGTCTTGTATACTGCACATGAATTTGGTCACATAGAGACTGCCTAGGAGGTTTTATCTATCTTCCCTCTCTCTGTCTCTCTCTTCTCTCTGTCCCCCTCTTATTTCTGTCTCTTACCTCTGACTCCTCTTTGTCCCTCTCTTCTCTCTGTCTCTCTTCTGTGTCTCTCTCGTCTTGACTTCTTTCTCATATCTCTGTTTCTCTTCTCTGTCTCTCTTTGGTATGTCGCTCTCTTCTCTCTATCTTTCATCTCTAGGTCTCTCTTCACTCTGTCTCTCTCTATCAGCATTTTTGTGTGCACGGCCCTGAAACGAAAAATCCTTCACAGAACACGTCTGGCGTGTTTTGTCACAGCAGGCGGGATAAATTACTGGTTCATCACACTCGCTGTTTTCCGTGCGTAATTCAGCATGGCGACAAGTGGCGCGTGATGTGTAATCTTACAACTCTGCAGCCGTGACCTAGTAAAAGGGCAGGGGAGAGTGGAGGGGTTGAATAGGAAAATGAAATAATATTGCCGTATTGTCCCGATGGTTATTGTCTTGTAACGACATGCATAGGGACATTTTATATACTTGCAAATTATGATTAGCCAGTTACATTACATCATTTGACACTCAGATTGTTCGAGAATGCATTATTGATTGTTTATCGTGCCCTTTTGTGGACAAAAAAAAAACTGTAGTAATAATTTTCTTTATTACTCTTAAACATGTTGAGTGAGGATTGTTTTCTTTTTATGCGGTATAAAAAGTTAAGTCGATGTGTTCTCAAACTATCCGTAAAGTGAATACATAGAGGGAGTAATGATACCCTAAAAATCCGTTTTAAAATTAATTTTATTTAAATATAAAACTAAATACGATTATATTAGCAACAATAAACGGATCAGTGTCCAAAACTAAAAAAAAAATTATAATTTTGGTTTAGATTTAAGAATAATTATTTAAGTCGATTTTCAGTGTGAAAATACAATTACGGTTGCAGAATTCTGGGCAGGAAAAATTGGCTGTTTTCAGGGTTGTGCGGAGATTTACTCGTAATTTTACGTTATTTTTCCTCATTTGAATATTAAAGGAGCCGCCTACCTCACGCTTCAAATGCATTGCAGTGTGTTCGTAAACAGGTTTTTTTTCTACAAAACAATTCCACGTGGGCCCAATTTGCCAACACAAGAAAACAAACTTCAAACAAGCTCGGAACCTCATTATTAAGGTACTAAGCTCATTAAAAACACAGTTTGTAAACCCTCCAACATGACTAAAAACAGCCTTTGCAGACTGCCGTACTTCAAAATGTACTAACCGATGTAGCTATGTGAAACTCAAATTGCGATATGCATTTAATTTTGCTACAGAATCTCCACCAATAAAATTATATGGTCACTCCTTAATGTCACATAGTAAAAACGGTTCAGCTGGAACCTTGCACGCTAGTTCAGCGCTTCGTTCGTTAAGACGATTCGGCATTTGATGCGCGTTTCAAGGTCGCCCTAATGTCTCCGTCTTTTCTGAGCCTCTAGCGCGCAGGTAGGTGTTACCCTTAATAAGGCAGTACTTCTTTTCACTGGAACACCGAGTTTAAGATCTGTTTCCCTGTACTGGCCGAAAACCTGAGAGTAGTAATTTGATACTCTCTACATTCCCAACTATTTTTTTTGCTAGAATTGTGAAAATATTTGAATTCATGCAGTATTTCAGTTTTATTTTTTTTTCGTGGGCAAAACCAAACGTTTGCAGTAGCCTAATTAGTTCACAGACGTTATAAATCCAGCAAGATTGTTACTCCCAGTGTTTGTTGCCTTTCCAGATTCAGAATTATTTTATTGCGTTGTGCAAAAACTGCTTTACTTTATTTTAACAGTTGATTATACTTCTTGAAGAAAGTTTCCTAATCGTCAGCTATTGATTGGTATCAAAAATTTATTATATCGTACACTTGCTTGCATTTCAATTGTGATCAATGCTACCTACATCTCTAAATTTGACTAACATACGGAATAACTTAATGTTTTAGTGGTTAAAATAGGGCTGAGATATTTATAAACTTCGGGAACATAATGTTCTGTGAAGTGATAGGCAAGCTATTACCCCGATCAGCTACTTAGAGTGCTGAAGAACCGATCTTGGTGCTGATTATTTTGCAAGAATAAGACTCATAATGAAGAAAATAATGTGTCGCATGGATTCTTGATATTGTTTTGGAGATTTGTTCTTAGGATATTACGCTAAAGTTTCCGTAATTTTTGCATTGGCCCAGCAAAACAATTTTTTGGATGGAGTTGTTGTTTTAAGTCAAATTATGTCTTCTCTGAAAAATATCACAAACTACAATAGGTTCAAATATTTCATTGAAAGTATAAATATGTTAATTTAAATTACCGAAGTTACACTCTAATAATTCATATAAAGGAAAGGTTTTTTCCAGAATAAAAATAATATGAAAAGGCGAACTTTGGACCCAATGATTGTTCAGTTTACAATTTGTGTTAATGTGCGTAGGAAGTAAAGGTTTCAGTATTAATCAATGTTGCATTGCTACGCCACAAAAGTAGTTGTTACTAAAACTATTTTTTTTTTCGTTTAATTTCGAAAGATAATGGGCACTGTTTGTATATTTGCAATTGAGCTTAATTAAACTAAGGGATCACATTTTTTTATATTCAGAATTTACCCGACAAATTGCGGGCCTTAATGGAATTCGATTTCATCTCCCCTTGATACGCAGAAGTACTTATATTTGTTTTTAAGTTTTTTTAAATACAACCAGTAAATTTCTGTAACAGTACGGTTTGTAAAAAAAGTCTGTGTGATTCTAGATTCTAGGTTATCGTTATTAAAAAAGTAAAATAGCTGATTTCTTATCTGCATTTATAACAAACAATATTATTGTTGTTTGCACTCAAGAAAAGTAGCTTTGTAATGCAACGTTCCCTTATTTAAATCATAAAACCTGTGTCCACCTTCTTTGTTCATATTCTACGTGTATATGGTTAATTTGTGCATGAATTGCATGTGTGTAATGTGTTGTATAAGAATTGACTTCTGGTTTGCAGAAAAAAATTGGAGCCGCAAATCCGGTTTGCCACGTAGAAGTACTTGTTTGTTGTGGTGTACTCACTAACCGGATATCTAAGAACGTAAAATCGTCAGCATTAACGTTAATGAGAGTTTTTTCACTTGCAGCGTAGGTTCGACGCCAGGATAATTAAATAAAGAAAGGAAACGACCGTGCTAAGCAAAGCCCGAACAGTGTAGCTTACCTTGGTGGAGGTAATTAAATTTGCAGAATGCGGTCTAGGTACGGCCGATTTAATGGGGGTTTTTTTTATGAAGCTATAAGTTGTAACTGGTAATGGCGATCCTGTCCTTTAGATTATTAACGTGAAGTAAAAACATAACTTTATTGAACTACTTTATTCTTTCACTGCCTGCAAGGAGTTTGTTACGTTTGTGTGCCAGACTCGAAGTTATAAAACATTTTCTGGCCACGCCCAGATGTGTTGGGGTTGTCATTGTTTCATATATCATGTACGTAAATTTTAGTTATTTTAATAAAATAAAAATCACTCTGGTTTAAAGAGTTTTATCGATCTTCCCGTGCTCATTATAAGCAAATACTACAAAGTTTCTTTTAGTGTGCTAACATTCTCACTTCTTGTGGTATTATAGCCTAAGTACATAAAGAAGAATGAATGGTTAAGGGCGCGGTATACCGCAATTTTCATCACAATGTTTTTATTTTTAACTTGTACCAGATATTTTTTTATTATTTTCGATACAAAATGTGACAAAGTTTGGCTCTTATAAATTTTTTTTTTATCTCTCGTAGTTTTCGCGTAACAGCTTGTTAAAGTCAAAATTTGCATGTTTCCGTTTTAAGGACTACACTAAAACCAACTGACATACCAAATTGAAAATATTCACAGTGAATAAAGACATCGTGGGCTACAATTTCATATACATAAAAACAAAGGATAAAAAAATTTTGTACTTAAATAAAAATGCTGAAACTTATAAAATTAAAATTTTAAAATATAATTTTTTTTAAATACAAAAATACTTTATTTTGTGGTTTAACATAGCTGAATTTGTAGCCTACAAGATCATTATTCACTGTGAATTTTTTCGGTTTGGTTAGTCAGTTGGTTTTAGTGTCGTCCTTAAAACGGAAACATGCAAATTTTAACTTTAATGAGCTATTACGCAAACTCAATGCGAAATAAAAATTTTTATGAGAGGAAAATTTGGTCACATTTTAAACAAGAAAAAAATTACCGGTACAAATATAAAAATATGGCGATGAAAATTGCGGGTGCCGCGCCCTTAAGGGCGTCGCCTACCCGCGCATGAGATATCAGTAACTTATAGATATGCAACCGGTTATGGATTTACGAATCGCTTGCTGCTCAAGATCCATGCATTAATTGTATATGGAAGATATCTTGAAGTCCGTATGGAGTATTTAATATTAACGTAATCTTATACAACAGCTTTCACCCACTTCTTGACAAAAAAAAAATTCCCCTGGAGTGTTTGTTTCTGTGGCATAATCTCTGATGCCGAAATCCTGTACATTTAATTGTTGAGTAAGATATTATGCTACCTTAACGCGGAACTTCGGGAAGATATTTGCCCATTAAGTTCACCAAAAACTGTTATAGGTGGTTCGTGATATAGTGAGCTGTTTTGAAAACCATCTTGTCTATAACAGTAATTAAAAATTATTATTATGGTACACTTTGATTAACTATGATTTATCTGAAAGGAAAAAAGTAACCTGGACTTCAGAAGTGCTCACTTTATCCCGAACCGCCTATATCTAGGATTATTTATTTTATGTAGACTTTTAAAATTCAGAAAATAAAAATTGACCTTTTTATCGTTAATTTGTGTAGCACGTCCTGTAAAACACACAACAGGTGGAAACGCTAGAAATGAAAAACCTCACGTATGTGCCAGCATGTTTCTTGTAACATGGCAGTCGTTCCTTATGTATTTGGAAATACCCGTAAAATAATGCCGTAAAGCGTGGGGAGCAATTCGCGCCTCGTACCTCGTCACGTCAGCTTGTAAATGCTTCTCGTCCTCTCGATCTGAATCGACGCTACCTCCGATCAACTGTTCTTGCAGGTGCTGCACCTGTCCACGACTTAGGCGCGTCCGCTCTCCATCGCCATCGTCACACTGGTCCTCCGTCTCTTCGGGCCCGGCGTAGCCTATTGGCGAAAACAATGGCCACAGTAACGAGGTGGAGACGTTAATCTGTCTCCAGGTGAACCACAAGATAAAAACAACCTTCGTACAAAAAAAAATTAATAAAGAAGGGAAAGACGCTACGAAGGATGGATAACTCTGCTTTCTTAAAGTGGGCAGTTTTCTAGATTTATTGATTCTGTGTTTGCTTTATTGTAACTTATTTTTACTTTTGAAATTCATAGCCAGTAATGACATAAAGCATTACTTAAAAGAATGTTTTAATTTCACTGACTGTTTATTTGTATTTACTGATGTGAGACTGACAGTAAATAATTAATTTTTCACCAATTCCGATTACACAGATCAAACCAGCAAAGATAACTAAACGAACGTGATCTTAAAATAACTGTTAACACATTCTTATTTCGTACTTTGCTTAATTTTTAAATAATCAAAATTTATGTTATGGGGAAGTTTAATTAAAAACACGATCTTACGGAAACTTCCTCCTGACTAAGTGCTGAGTCTACACACAGTACAGAACATCAAGTTTTGTTCGGAGAAGACTCGATGTCCAACAGTGCAGTTTTAAACTAAAACAGGGGAAAGCATGGGATACAAGAAATTACACAGCGGCGATTATTGTACAAAATTTACTTTGCGAGAGGTCTTACTTCTCATACGCTTTACATTAACTGTACACATTGTTATTATGTACACGGTTTATGTAAAGTTTACGAGGGTATCAGGTATCTTGACTAAAGATTGGACTATATTAATTATTACTAATGTACATATTTTATAACTGTTGCAGATTTTTATATCGTGCCTAAAATGCTCTTAAGTCATGTAAAACTTGTTTGCATACTTTCCTTCATAATTTCAATACCAACAACATAACTTTACAAATACCTAAGCAGCGGAACTTTTTCTTACCTATTTATTTGTTTCAATTTTTATTTTTCACGGAATCCGCAGTAGCCTTTCGCTTACCTAATGTTTTGTTTTCGGATTCTTTTGGTTAGTGTTATATTCCGCACTTAATAGTGCCTTAAGTGAAAGTAGATACACTCATTTCAGCTTTCCTTTATTCTCGCAGGGAATACTTAACAAGTGTTAAGTAAAACGGAAAGCAAACGTAAGGCTGGGAACAAAACTTAGTTGTGCTAGTAAAGACTACGCATAGTCACGCACGATGTTTCTTTTTTGTCTACAGCTGGCGGCATACTGACCAATTGGCAACTTGAATAAAAAGAAAAGTTCCTAATATATTTCTTTGTTTGACGCTTCACACAGATTACAGGAAACTGGTCTTGTCAGTTCTATAAATTTGTTACAGAACAGCGAGATTGATTTTGTTTCACAAAGAAGATTATGTTTAAAAACATTTTACCTGTCTTTTACATTCATGGACATTAAAAAATTAGCTACATTAGTACGTTATTCTTGCAGCATTTCATTAAAAAATAGTGGTGTAGACAATTAACAGGATTCTGTTTATATAAATAAGAAATATTTTTACATGTATTTAGGAAGTTAACCAGGCGGGAATTTCTAAATAAGTTTACCTTGAACGGCAACATATGCGTCCGTAAGGCAATCGCTACATTGCGTATTGACAGACAGGTTTCTTCCTATGCCTCATAATGTTTAAAAATGTGCCTTAAAAGTTTCAGTTCTTACTAGTTAACTTATAATGTCTATTGAAAGTTTCCGTACGTTTCAAATCAACTCTTACACACCAGTTGCCGTAAACTAACACTTTCTCTAAACGGTGAATGGCAGAAAATTTTGTACAGTAATCAAAGTATCGAAAGCGGAAATGACTTGGGACAAGTGGGGCATTTTATACTATTTTTACTTTCCATAACTGTCAAACTGCAAGTAAATATTAATTGACATGTCGATGTTTATTGTTAAAAATATCGTAAGTCAATTTCGTTATTCAGGGCTACCATATTTGCAAAAAAAAATTTGTAATGTTCCAAAGTCAGCCCACGTGACTGCTAAAAATATGAAAGTATAAAATAATAGAATGAAGATTTTTTTTCATTCGTCATGTTTATTACGTAGTACTGAAGAAATGATTACCATTTTATCATACATAACTGGTGTGCAGAATGAGTGAATATTATTATGACCATCCTTGGCTTTTGTAACCTCTCTACCCGCATGGCCATCGAATAAAGTAATGATTTAATGTTGTTCCAATCAATAGCCATTCAGGGCCCATTCACCCGTTTAAGAGTTCGAAACAGCCACCTGGGTGAACTTATTTTGCGCGTTAGATGACTGAAGTGCGGAAGCGATAAGAGCGACACAGCACGCGCATGCCTCCCCCTGGTCACTATGCGCGAGTGCAGTCTTCTCGTCGACAACTCGCTTCTATGAGACATTCAGAGGCGGGGGGGCGGCAGTTTCATTTTATGACGTAGTATTAAAGACAGATGCTCTTTTAAAAAAAATTTTGTGCCAAGATTTTCATGCTTAAAAAGAACCGCTAAACTGTAATTTTTGTCTTATTTCGGCAGCATAAAAATAAACTTCAGAGATACACGGAGGACTGAAATGGTTATGCACGTGTGTAACATTCTTTGACTGCTATTCCCAAGCGGACACGTAGAAATAACTAACGCATACTGAGCAGTTTTCCAATAATCTTATAACGGCCTAAGATCTGCACACCGCGCGGCGACCTGGGCAGGCGGTCACCTTAAGGTAAGATATCGAGCGAACGACTGGAATACTTATTCGTCTATCAAATATGAACTACTGTACTCATCATTATTCGATAGGATTTTTTTGCCGAGTAGATATTCTATTAGCGGACGTTATTTACATAGTACTGGGCTTTAGAGTAAAAAAAAATTTAAAAAACTGTATTTAGAAAAATATGGGATTGAAGTCACAAAATCCATAAACATGGAGACTGTAATTTTTGTCATTATTTGTACGATAATACCTACGACTCTATAATAACCGAAATTCAAAATATTTTCGTTTTGATTTTAAAATAATTTTAACGTCCGTTAATCCACTCGCGCAGAGGTCCCGCTCGGAAGGACCCGGTTTGGATTCCTGACTTCTGCCATTCTGATTTCTGTTTTTCATGGTTTCTCGAAAACATTCCAAGCAAATGCTGGAATGGTTCCGTAACATAGGCCACGGCCGACTTCTATTCTAGTTCCTGTTATTGGTAAAATTGTGTCTAACCGTCTCTAGTGACCTCGCAGTAAAGTACGTAAAGTCCAATTAAAGAAACGCCTCTTTAATGCTCAACAAAAGGACATTTAATCAACCAAAGAAAATCGTTGTAATTTATTGTTACACTTATAAATTTTTCTTTGTTTAAGATACGAAGTGTTCCTTTGTAGTTACAAACCCCCTATAAAAGTACGACGCTTTTACTTGTTAAGTTTTCTTGTAAAGTTGCGAGGATTTTCTTGGTAATAAAATTTAGAAATACCTAGCAATTTTGCCAGAATCTCAAGTTTGTCGTGAATGGTCAGGAATATTCAAACCATAACTTGGCTGAAATTAAGTGAATTTACTTACAAGCAACGGGCTATAGCATTGAGAACTCATTTAGTGAACTATACTCTGAAAAAATATTATTAAATAAAGAAGACGGAACAGTATATGTAAGCTAAATTGTTGCAGGACTACTGTGCAGGTTAAAATCCTGGGGCGAATAATCAATTTCTACATCCCCTTCACCTATTTAAGTGACGAAGAATTTATTGTTTAGCTGTTAAACAGACAAGTTATAATTTTCCAAGATCAAGGTAATACGAATAATTTAATTCCAATTTTTGTTATAATCTCACAAACATACAATTTATATCATGTGTAAGAACAGCCTGTTATAAGTGCTACAAAGAGTTTCCTTAGGAACTACTTTTTATTGGTTTTCTGTGTAAAGGTTCTAAACTAGTTTAGTCAACGTCGCGAACAGTTGGTATTTCTGTTGCATAAAACTAAGTTACGATCCTAGTCGGCATACATGGCCGCCTTTAGACGAGCCTAACCAATTTGATCGTGATGATCCTGCGGGCTCCGTCAGCGGCAGTTGTCAATCCCGGGGCGATTTTCACCTCTATAGCTAGGAGTTTTATTTCCACGCAATCCGTTCGTTCGTTCAGACGGGGAGGGAGAAAAAGCAACCCTGCCTCCCCCCCCCCTCGGCAATCGTTCATTATGCGCGATCCTCTCTCGCGCCCTTGCGCGTAAACTCCGGGAAACAAAAGCGGTTTCCTTCCGTCCTTCTTTTGTAACCCCCCCTCCCCCGTCAACATCAACCCACTGCTTTCCCGGTCGTCTGTGTCGCAGAGATTTTTCTTCCTCTGCCTTCCTAATGAAGTAGATCTCTTCCTCCCCCGATTTCCTTCTTCGGTGCTTGGCTCTCGATCGCGCTGCGCCTGGGACTCTGACAGACCCCCTCCGCGGGGCTCTCCGGACGGGATTTTCTATTTCCCCGCGGCTTGTTAGGTACCGGGGGTTGAGGGAGGAAGGGTGGAAGTTCCCCCGATGCACGGGTGGCGGACCGTGAAATGAGGCCCGGGCCTCGCGGGATCTCACGAGGAAACGACGACCCCCCTCCACCTCCAACAACCCCCGCGACATCACTCCCGCCGCGGGAGTCTTGACGGCACACACGCTCTCGCGTCGAGACGTTCCGCCTCCATCTTCTCTCAATATTCTCGCATGCTAAGTTCCCCTACGTCGTGGGTCGTCTGTGACGCGGGTTCGATCGCATCGAGAATCATTCACGTCTCCCCGTCTCCTTCTCCCTCTCTTCGGCGGGGCTCGAACTCTGGGTCGATCCATCTGGTGCCCTCAAGCCGCAGGGCGCGACCGTGACCTCGCACGACGTTTGGCGCAGCCTGGTGACCGCTAGTACAAGGGCTGTTCAGGGATTGAAGGGAGGGGGTGTCTCCTCAATCCCTCGTGATGAATATCCCATTCACGAGTCACACAGGTATACGTTGTTCGCGATAAAATATTCTCTAGAATAATAATTAAGGGCTTGTTCCTTAGTTTTTTTAGACTGGTGCCAATAACTGAAATATTTTTTTAGTCAAAAGCTTTGAAAAAATTTGAGTCATTGTGCAGTCACACGTTGCACAATACTGTGGATGCGTTTTTATAAATAATGTACCATTCGTCAGCAACAAAATATTTTGCTTCGTTTTGGCTTATTTTTGCGACAAAAAAAGTAGTACTTTGGGGTACATATAAAAAACCGTTCAGTACATTGCTACAAAAAAATCAGCTACAGATTATGACGCATTAGTGTCAAAACTGGAACAAAATTTTGTTATGAGTATTAGGTAGCCACAAAAAAAAATATTTTCGAAATCACTGCAAAACTAAGGAAAAAACCCTTAAAATACATTATTTATTATGACCGTAGATTTTAATTTTTAGTAGACTTCAATCTATACTTTATTATTGCTTAGGTTGATTTATTACACTAAAAATTTACAAGAAACTATAAATTATCTGACAAGAAAACAGTATAGTAACTTGGGTTTCAAACGTTCTCACGTTATCCCGAACTATCCATAGGCCAAACTACGTATTTCTGACTGCTTTTTATAATATTCTTGCAACAGGGCAGTACTGTCGTTTCAGAAAACCATCAGTACACCAAGAGAAACAACAATATAATGAAAAACAATCCTAATGGGCTGTGCTCAACACATAGGCTACATAAATAATGATGCCTAAAAAATCGCAATAGGAATTGTGTCAGAGACACAGAAAATACAAATAAACGAAAAATTAATAAAAGTTAAGAACAATAATAACACAACGCAAAACGAGGAAAAATGTGATTTGGTGTCCTGAGTTTTCACAGTTTTACCTTTTAATTTGTTCGTATATTTGTATTTTCTGTGTGCTTGACACACTTCATCTTGGAATTTTTTTGTGTTTTGACTACAGCCAATTCGGCTTGTTTTTCCTTTATTGTTTTTCTTTCTTCGCTACGTTTTTAAAGTCGACAGCACTGCAATGGCTTACGCCCCACATAGATGTATTTTCAGATCACGTAATTTTATTAGAGATGCATAAGTTGTCTTAAACTATCAGAATAAACAAAAATAACAATCATTCTAAAATAGCAGGACGTGGTCTGTGCCCGGAGACTATAAGCGTGGAAGCGTTAAGGGCGGACCCGGCACGCGCATCACTCCTCAAAGCACACGTCCCTAATATTGCGTGCAGTCTTCCTGTCGACAACACTCCCGTATGAGACACACAGTTGTGACTTTGATTTCGTTTTTATGACGTATAATAGGGAAGTTAAATATGTGATGCATGTCTCGATTTCTTTTTGAAGATTTAGCAT